>JAHWFP010082818.1:131499-176519 GCA_023313725.1 Lithobius niger
CCCCAGCAGAGGACCCGGAGGCTCTACTGTTTTTAACAAATCACCGTGTTAATAAACTGTTTTCCTGTAACTTAGAAATGCAAACCATTTTAAATTTTCATTAACTGAATGAAAAGGTTTCAGCGTAATTAATATCCGTGGTACTTTAACAATGTTTTAACAATGATTGTATGGTCCATTGTTTAAAAGTAGGACGATAAGTTGAAAATGCATTGATTTCAGTTGACACTTATCACCATACTTTTAAACAATAGTTTGTAACAATGAGAACAGAAAAAGGAGGGGAACAATTAATAGTTATTGTACTCTTATTGCAACAATGTACGTTGATAATCTGTTTTAGAAGCGGTCAAGGAAGCAACAATAATCCCGAGGGTTTATTGTTGATTCCGAGACGGATTCTAAAACAGGTTATCAACGTTCATTGTTGCAATAAGAGGACAAATGTTTTGTCATCCTACATTGTTTTGCATTATTTCCTGTATTGTTTAAGCATTCTATTCTAAGCACGGAAAAAAACGGCTTCAGGCTATGTCTCTTCAAATAAATTAAATGAAATCTACAGGCAAACCGTAAAGGCAACACGACGCTAGGCACACTTTACTGAGTAGGCGGTCGTAGGGCAGTAATTTTAGTCCACAGCGAACGAAAAAAATTATAATTTCGCGCTTCCCTTCCTCCCACCTAAAAAATAAAAATTGCTCACTTTTAATTCTTTCTCACACCCCACGTTTTTAACTGTTGCCTACCCCATTTTTTAGGAATTTTTGGTTAGGTTAGGTAGGTTAGGTTATTTTTTAGGTAAGGTTTTAGGAATTTTTGAGCCATTGATTTGACCTCAAATCCTTCTTGTCGATACTAACGTAGTTTTCTTGATTTTGATCTGGCGGTAGGGGGGGGGGGGGGCTAAAAACGACGCGGATGGCTCTCAAAAGAAAGAAATACGCTGCATGGATTGAGTGTTTTTAGGGCTTAGGTATACCCTTCCACAGAAAAGCTGAATCGTTAAGTATTACAGACTATGGTTAAGGAAAAAAGTCATTTATTTTTGAAAACATCAGACTTCAAATTGAATTTTCAACATTAGATGGTGAAGAGTAGGCTATACCTAATATAGTTTGGAGTTTGTTTTCTTTGGTTGGTTGCCCGTTCAAAAAAGTGTGGTGATAACTATTGTTTAAAAGTGTGATGATAACTATTGTTTAAACTTTCAAAAATATGTGATAAGTTAGTTATCACACTTTTAAACAATGGAAATACGAACGCTGGTATAATAAGACTTTTCGAGCACCACTTTACAACAATGAAAACGGCAGAAGTAGGATGACAAGTATTAAAACACTGCCGGTATTTTATAGCTGAATTAAAGATGCACTATTACCGATTGAAAGCAGACGAATTCTGGCAACATCTAGCACTGTGTAGTACCATCTAGCATTTGCTTGCACCAAGCAAAGGAGTGCATAACGGCATTTCTTTTAACGAAACAAACAAGCCACGACATCCTTAATTATTGAATGAAATTTTGGTTCATCATCGTGCACCTGCGAGCAAGTTATAAAGGTTAACAACATCAATGTCGCTAGATGGCGTCATGGTATTTTCATTCGCATTTCAATCGGTGATAGTGCCACTTTAATTCACAAGCACTCACTTGCGTAAATCGACAAACGTATGGTTTATTTGCACTTTTGTAGAACATGTACTGGTGCTACATTTACCTGCTACAAAATAGCACAGCCAATAATTCAAAGACGTCGGATCAGTCAATATCAAGGAAACATCAGTTGGTACAAGTATGTTCATCATTGCCACCCGAACGAGCATTATGTTCCTGGGTTCAAGCCGAATACACATTTACTGCCCATAACTTAAACGTTTAGTATTAACACACTGCCACTCACTGGCACTCACTTGCCTAAATCCTATTGGATTACTTTTATTCAAAAGTTTGCCCTCAACTCGTTGGCTTTCCTGACTAAGCCACAAGTCGTCATCATCTTTAAAAAGTTCCAACACTCCCAAATCGGGTGATACGCGATTTCCAGCCATCTTGGAAGCTTCGAAGTGCGAAACAACAATGGACAAACACGTGCCACTAATAGTTAGGTAGCTAACAAGGATGCACGTAAACATTGTTAGGTAAAGTGCCATTATTGCTTGGCGCCATCAAAAGAGAACGAAAGTATGGTCATAAGAAACTTATAGCCATACTTTTGATTCAATGGTCCACCGATAAGGGATTTATCGTGCGCCTTTTTTGCTAACAGGTTCTTCGGCTGCACCTCAGACTTTTTTTCAGTCCACAAAACCTGTTAGCGAAAGAGGCGCGCGATAAATCACTTATTGGCGGACCATTGTTCCAGAAAATAGCTATTACATATTTTTATTCAAATAAACTGTGCTACGTAAGCTAGCACAGTAGCAGCAACGACAGAGCTAAACACTAGGAACCGCATGTCATTTATATGCTCTATGGACTTGTACGTCAGACTGCCTAAGCCGGGAATCAATCCCACGACCTTTGAAATCAAAGGCCGAGGTCCTACCACTAAGCCATACTGACATGGCCATAATTGTTTTAGTACCACCAAACCCCTATAATTCTTACACCTTCCATCATAAGTTTTCTTGTTTCATTTATTTTAGGAACGTTTACTTTACCTCTTGCTTTGTGTGCTTTAACATTTTTGTGCGTTAATATATTTCGCCTCATCCCCAATGGCGAAATAGTTGTAAAAACATCAAAAGATAATAATGCTTCATTAATCAAAGATCATCACAAAAGTTTGTTGACAGAGTTAACCAACCGTTTCGTGTGGTTTTAAAGCAAGTCAGGCCTACAGGCAGCTCAAAATCATACCCAGAAGTTATGCGTGTTTACCCCAATTACACTAGACTGCTGATTAGAGGACCAGCTAATGGCATACTGATCAAATGTCAATGTTTTACAAATATAAACGTAGAAATATTGCTGACGCCCTTTTCTGTTATATTAATATAGTTTGTCAAGTAGGCCTAATTTAGCAGTTAATCTTTTCGTAAGCTACCTTTGCGTAATTTCATTTAAATTTACGGCTAAATTGGCAGTTTGAATTTGAAATATCCAATATGCTACTCCAACAGTCGGCCCATCAGTGAGCTGCACGTGCTTCATTCTTGAATCACACTATTCGGATTGCCAGCATTTCTCCCGCTGACACCAGGGGGTAACAATTGTACTAGAAACAATGCATTACAAACCTTCACAATCTGCCTTCCATCCAACATTTGGCCGACGTCAACAATGCAACATGGCGCCAGACAACTTCCGATTCTCGTCTGAATGAGATCTGATGAGATTTGCCAAAGGCCAATCCTACAATATATTTATTTATTTATTTGATTTACAAAATTATTGTGACCCCCTATAAAAAGCATAACAGCAATTTCAGATTAATAATTATAATTATAAAATTTACCACCAATGTGTGGAAGGAAGACGGAAGGGCTGTGGAGCCACTTACTCCATTCCTGGGTAATCAAAATTTAAAAATATTAATTAAAATTAAAAATTAAAAATTAAAAATTAAAATTTGAAAATCAAAAACCAAAATGTAAAAACTAAAAACCTAAAAATTCAAAATTTAAAAACTTTCTGGCAATGGGCATTTTAAAAATGTGTGCACTGGTTCAGCTTTCACTAATCTGCAGAAGGACGGGATAGTAGGTGCATTCACCGTGCTGGACCCAAGGGCATACCATATTGGGACAATCCATACCACAAAAAAGTTTCGGCAACAGTCAAGACGAGAGGTTCGGACAATAAGTTTCCAGTTATGACCACACGTACCAATTGGGCAAGTTACAAAATCAAAGAACGGAAGATCTACGGAAATAAGGTTCTGCACAATTTTAAATGTCAGAACTAAATCGAATCTTATTCTGCGCAACTCCAAAAGTTCCAGGCCGAGCCTCTCAAGTCTGTCACGATAGATAATATCCCTCAATCCCGAAAGGTTTTTCGTGAATCTGCGCTGGACAACCTCGAGCTGGTCAATATCTCGTGCCAAATATGGAGACCAGACTGGAGTTGCATATTCAAGAATTGGACGCACAAAAACTTTAAAAGCCTAAACTTTAGTAATGATGTTCCCAGAAGTGAAACACTTATTAACGATGGCTAAGCAACGATATGCTGATGCACACACTTTCTGATAGTGGACACTTTGTTTCAAGTTTTTAGTAAACCAAATCCCCAGGTCACCCACGTGGAAAGTGAGACATTTGTTGACAGATAGAGGTAGCTGCCAGCACTTAGACCAATCTGCCACCACATTTATTTGGGCGTCAATATCAGGGCAACGACCATCTGTTAAATTTTCCCCACCAATTTTAAGGTCATCAGCGAACTTGAAGCCATAGATATTATTATCGTCAAATTTTAAATCATTTAGGTATAAGAGAAAAAGGAGGGGTCCCAAGACAGAACCCTGAGGCACTCCACATGGAACCTTTGTCCAAGAAGATACTGTGTGACCCTTATGACCCTCTGAACTCGATTGTTAAGGAAAGCAGTAATCCATTCCAGTAGGTCTCCTGAAATTCCGCATGCTTCCAGTTTAAGTAGAAGCTTTCGATGAACGACAGACTCAAAGGCTTTTTTGAAATCGAAATATATTGTGTCTGAAGGGACACCAACATCGAGCGCACTGGTCCAATGATCGAGAACCAATAATAATTGGTGAGCGCAGACCTGTGCCTTGGGTGCCCTGGACCCAAGGGCATACCAGATTGGGACAATCCGTACCACAAAAAAGTTTCGGCAACAGTCAAGACGAGAGGTTGGGACAATAAGTTTTCAGTTATGACCACACGTACCAATTGGGCAAGTTACAAAATCAAAGAACGGAAGATCTACAGAAATAAGGTTACGCACAATTTTAAATGTCAGAACTAAATCGAATCTTATTCTGCGCAACTCTAAAAGTTCCAGGCCGAGGCCGATCATCAAAAAACTGTTAAGTATGAAAATTGTTAAAATTGTTAAAATTTTTAATTGTTAAAACAACAATTTTGCGAATTTCTTTCAGGCAAGAAGAATATGGCGGTGCCTTTTAATGTACCCGTTTCACGCCTGTCTCGTCTCTGCTCTCGCCTGAATGAGATTCGTGAAATTTTTGTTTTAATTTGAAATTTTTGTTATGCTATTTGCAAGGGATTACAATAATTTTGTAATTAAAACAAATAAATAAAAATATTGTAGGATTACCATATTGTGGTTTACATATATCGTTCTAGAATACCCATCCCATAATTCATCAATTCTGTCTTAATTGTGCGATTCAGGTAATTATGTATTGAGCAGATTATCAAAAATGTGAAAACACCGTATATCTTAAAAATGATGCAAAAATCAATTTCTAAAATCGAACAGCTATTGGAAAATTAGTGCATACTTTTTCTCTGTGCTAGGATAAATTTGCAAAGAGTATCACAGTGTAACTGTATCCATGCCTGTTTTTCCCTACTCGTCGGCCTTGTGCTTCTCAAACATTGTGTACCCCATGCCAATCATGATGGCGACTGCCATCCCATAATCTCAAAGCAGAGATATCGATGATGGCTGCGCCTTAAGCCGTGAATCAGCTAGTCTGGTAACTCAGTTTACCATATATCGTCCTAGCTGACACTACACTGCTGGTCCATGCAGTGCCTACGTGGCACAACAATTGTGGATCATCCTCTCATCTTCGGATATTCCGAAGCTAACAAGTAACTTCGAAAAATTTGCTTCAACATTGGTCCAAAGGGATTTTTCACTTTTTTCGAGGGCAAAACTTTCTTTCACCTATAACTACAAAAGTACGCCTAAATGACATACGGATTAATTTCCTGTCTTCCGACACCTTTCTCCCTTTTTTCTACGCTAGCCTACCATGACATGGTAAATTATATTGCTAGAACTTATCTGTCACTTGCTTTACATAATTTAGTATTCACCCAAAACCAAAACTGGTAAGAGCAGCCGCCAAGTTTCCAAAAAGGTTCGGCTTTTCAAAGTAGTGATATTATTAAACCAGGGAAAGGCCGCCAAGGTTAATCCTATTAGCAAGTTAATCGCACCTACTAATAGTTCAAAAGCTAAATGAAAAGTAGAAGATTACTACTAGCGGTAGCAATTTTTAAGTTTTTATTTAATGTCCAAAGTATTATTCGGTACGATTGACTGGGCTAATAGGATTAACGCGTATCATTTCACTATTTAATTGTCAGAATGGACTGTTTGGTGCATGAATCCAAACTGAATTATCTGCCACCAGAATCTGTCACTGAATCTTCGTCTGCCACCAGAATATTAGAACTGTATGAACATTTACCATTCCGTGAGTTTGTAGTATGTGTTTATGATTGAATGATTACGTTAACTTTGGGAGGGCCAAGTGAAGGGGGATGAGCTGATTGAGTGAGCTAAACGAACGAAAATCAGCGTTTGTTGTTAGGAGGTTATTGTACTGTGAAACAGGAATTATTCGCACCTACGCTAACTGTCCTACACGCATTTGTGGAATCTCACAATGATGAAAAAACTCGTGTAGAATGCCAGAGGCCATAATCATTTACTGATCAGAGGGATTGTTTGCGCAGATCCCAGACTTAGCCTCACTTACTTTTGGTACGTGCTGTGTCATACAGCATGCAAGGAAGTGTTAAGCATTGGCAGCATTGTATTCTTTATTCATTTCTCGACCGGGGTTTACAGAAAGATCGTCACGTTAAACATTTCTAGGCCTAGTTTCAATATGACATCGGCTGGAACTAAGAACAGACGTTTCGCCTCTTGTCTGACAAGACAAGTTATCAGTTCTATGCTAGCCTACCATGACACGGTAAATTACATTGCTAGAACTTATGTCACTGGGAGGATAGAACATTTCCCCACCAGCACTGTCGAGGCATGCACAGCATGTTTCCTAACCTCGACCTAAAACAGGGCCCACTTATCTGTGAGGCTATGCATAAACGGCGTCACAGCTCCCCCCTGTTTCATGACGCTCTGGCTTAATACAGCATAGTTAGAAGTACAACAATATACCCCGTCATACAAATTGACAATTGACTACCCCTTAGCGACATAATCGTACTAAGTGAGATACATCATAAACCTCCATTACCCCTCACTAACAGAGCAGAGTGTGGTATCGAAGACATCGAGGAAAAAACTGAGAAAGTCAGTCCACGTACCTCTAAGAAACCAGTTTCACAAAAGGAAAAAAAACCCCAGACATTTGCCTTAACACCTGCAATAAGAATACATATACTTAGTCACCGTTGATAGTATGTAAAACGCCTTACATCTATGGGCTTAGTGTTATCTCATAATACATTTGACAGGAGAAAGAGTAAAGAGAGTTTAGTTATTAAATATAACATTGGGTTAAATTGTAACATGAACTTGTAACTTCATCATATAGGATCTATCATACAAAAATCCCAACAAACTTACTCATCTTAACTGACCAGCTGTCTTTCATATCAAAAACCAAAACTGGTAAAAGGGGCCGCCAAGTTCCGAAGGGTTCGGCCCTTCAAAGGAGTGATATTAACACACCAAAACATTCGTCAAGTTTATCGCACCGCTTAATAGTTCGAAGGTTAAATGAAAACTAGAACATTGCTACTATCCCTGGGGGCGGACGAGCCCTGGGACATCCAGCGGCGAGTTTATATAGGCCGATTTGACGTCAAAGCAGGCAATGTCATAATGTCTAGAGGCAGCCAAGGAGAGGAATAACTAATCGACTGAGCCTTCACTACTGGGGATGAAGATTCGAAAAAATCCTGCCCAGGGACCTGGTTGGACCCACAGGCCACGAACCGAGCCTTATATTTTCCAAAGTACCATCTGCATTATATTTCTTAGTGTACACTGTACACCGACTTAGGCCTAACAATTTTTCTCCTGGCTGGCCTCGAGACTAATTCCCATACAGCCAGATCCGAAAGCATCTTAAATTATGCCTCAATTGCCTGTTTCCATTTATCTTTGTCGGGGCTGAGCATAGTTTGCCTAAATGTTATCGGTACTGGGTAATCAGGTCTCACTTCTACTCTGCAACATGTTTGGACTCGTACACATTCTCTACCCAGTCTGAGCTTTCCGGTACTGCGAGGGATGGTAGAGAACTTAAAGGCAATGGCAATGGAACTAAGAACAGACTTTTCGCCTCTTGTCTGACAAGACAAGTTATCAGTTCTATGCTAGCCTACCATGACACGGTAAATTACATTGCTAGAACTTATGTCACTGGGAGGATAGAACATCAGGTTTGGCATCGTTAGGCCCAAGTTGCATTGGTGCATCAGCATGCGCGCTCAGACCAACCTCTAAGGTACACTTATCATGGCGCAAAACATCATCCAACTGGCTATTCATACAATCTAAATTGACACTATCAATATAGATTGGACATCCCCCTTTAAAGCCCTTCATGTGCACATAAGGGTATGGTCTTTCCTTTTGGCTATGTTTAATCTACACTTTAAGGCCTGGACATCTGTTTGAGTCACCTGACGAGGAGGTTGAAATAGAACATTAGTTTGATATTCCCCACAGACGGATCTAAGGAATAATGCCAAATTCTTGGGCGACTCTTAATCTTACGTATATACCCTAACTCACGGGGCTTACGAAGTATTAGGGAGGCAACTAGAGTTCGTCCCACAGGATCAACACCCTTGATATTAATATCACCTAAGTACCATCCTCTAATTAGTTTCCCTGGCATAGAAACATCAACAGTCCCCTCATGGCTGCTGGGCAAATTTACACCTATGGGAAGCTTACACACAACATAGTGCGATCTGCTACAATGCATCTTAAATATTCCAAGAAAACCCCCCAGGCTCATTGCCCGAAAGTGGCATTAACATTTCGGGAGCTGGCCCCCTCATCCCGAGAATAACAATTCCCGCAAGGGTAATTAAATAATTAGCCCTATTCTGCCCCCTATTTAGCAAGGAACATGCATCCAAACTATGAATTAGCAGTGTGCCTCCCTTCCAATACAAACATTAAGAAATACACACATATTAATGTTTGTAGTCCAAGACCCACTAGGCACAACAGATATATAAACAAAGCCGTACCCATTCTCTACCCAGTCTGAGCTTTCCGGTGCTGCGAGGGATGGTAGAGAACTTAGAGAACTACTATGAATGGCAGTATGATTCACAATTGTGACAATAGCACGGTCTTAATTCTGTAAAGAAAATAAGATTAGCCATACATAGCATCCACAGTAGGTATTTGATACTTCACAATATTACCTTCACAAATAATACTGTGCTAGCTACAAAAAAACTCTCTGATAGGTAACGTTAGCCCAGAGTCAACTGTCAAGCAAAGAAATAGTAATTCGCAAATCTTTCAGCAAGCACAAAAAAAAATTAAAGCCGGTTCGTTCACAGTACTTGAGTTGCTTGCGCAATTTGCTGTACGATGCGGCAATAAATAGAAAGAGCAATCAACTTACAGTATCTGACAATGCAGACAAACCCGGGTATCTTCCTGGAAAGACTTGCACGCTCACACAGAAATTACCCAAAAACGGGAATAATTTCACCAGAACAGACCATCGTTAAACCCAACCTAGTGCATGGGAAACGTATTTTATGGATGCTCCCCTGAGAATCCAGGCACTGGTACCAAAAACAAAACTTGCTTCTCTACTGCTCGGTCAGATTTCTAAAATGGCAGGCGAACAGGTGATGCGGATTCTCTCCTGACAATACAGGCACTGGCGGCATAAACATAACTTGCTTCTCTACTGCTTGGTCCACTGGAGGTAACGTCTCTCTTCATATTTCTAAAACGCAGGCAAACGGGTGATGCGGGCCCCCTCTTAACTCAAGCCCTTTGGAACGCTCTCAAACTTGCCAACTCGTGACGTCATCTATGATTGGCCCTCGGGAGAATAGCGTTGTAGTGGAATTGTCCGTTTTCTTCTCTTCACCTCCTCTCACGTTAATGAGCGTGCCGGGGCGTAGCGCATAATCGGTTGTCTCTAACCTAACATTCGTTCTTGCGAAAACGATCTTTTTGACATCTATTTTCCAGCCGGAAGAATACTACTGTGTTTCTGGAAAGTGGAGCACGACGCAATCCGAGCTGTACTACAAAACTGTGAGCCACGTTGCTCTACCACAGTGCTACCAAACTGTTAGGAGGTTATTCTACAGTTAAACAGGAATTTATTCGCACCTGCGCTAATTGTCCTACACGCGTTTGTGGAATCTCACAATGATGAAACCAACCCGTGTAGAACCCAGAGGCCGTAATCATTTATTGATCAGAGGGAACGTTTGCGCGGATCCAGTTTCCTAGAGTTAGCCCCGCTTACTTTTGGTACGTGCGGTGTCTGTTACTGGGAGGGTAGAACATTTCCCCACCAGCATGGCCGTCCACTTTTCGGCACTCAAGTTTTAAAATACCATTACAAACAAACGCAATGCGTCTGCTGTCGTCAAACTTTTGAAGACGCCAGGCTGTAAAACAAGCCTGGCTCCCCTGCCGAGCTTTGATGACTAGTCTCTGGCCCGCTAGCATAGACCATGGAACTTATAATATAACATCACGTAGTGCATCTTCTATTTTCCTCGCACCCTACTAAGGACAATGAGCGTTACCAAGAGAAGGGGGGTTAAGGGGGAAAAGACGTAAAAGAAACGGTAAAGCAAGCTTCAGCAAGTGTGTCACTACAAAATTTTGAAGAAAGCCCAGCGCAGCAGCCAACCCTGCATACAAAAGGGGAGGGGGGACGAATTATTACATGCTATGTACATAAGGGTAAAGTTCTAAAATAAACTGATTTAAATAAAAAGAGATCGTAAGATAAAGGGTAAAAGAAGCAAACAGGCTGCATTAAAGACTGGATTTGCTAGGATACAAGATACACTAATCTGAGAAATAAATAAAAGCCAACTACCCCGACTGGGCACGCAACTTGGCTACACAGCTTAAATAAATACAACAATTTGCCCTCTTCCGATCAAAATCTTTCACTTAATAGTACAATTGGGTTGGGGTGGGGGTTGGAGGGAGAGCATCAACTAAAAAGTCACTGTCGGTCAGGAAAATGAACCCCAGTCGGTGGTCTGAATTACAAGAAGAAAAAAAAATCCCCTCCACACCATAAATTCCTAGAGCCGTCCCTGCTACCTGTAGTCTACGTTTTAATTAAAAAAGAAAACCGTAAACATATGTTTAAAACGTGGCCTCCAGAGCCAGATAAGACACTACAACACCCAGGGATGCTGCCGGTGTAAAAAAAATGTGAAAATTTGCCAGTGGTAAAATAATATGCGAAAAACTGTGAAAAATACGAGTGTTGGTGTGAAAAAAGGCAAAACACACTAACGAAGTCAAACAATCAAATTATCCACAATAATTTTCGGCCCAGAATTACGTAGGCATGTCTGTGCCTAAAACACACAAACAAATTGGTTGCTTTACGAGAGGAGTCGGTTTGAAGTCGCTCTATCGCTCTCTTGAGTGTAATTACAGAGAAATTACAATGACTACCGAAAAAGAAAATTTTTTACTAAAGAATGTGACATTGGTGAAATAGTGAGACAAAAAAGAAAGTAGGTATGTGAAAAATGTGAAAAAAAGCAGGTAGGCTTATGAGAAACATGTGAAAAAAATAAAAAATGGAAATGTGAAAAAAGCTGGTACGCCCGGCAACACCCCTGAGTACTAGAAATTGCCTCAACTTTCATGGTTCTGCCAGGGACGATGCTTTTGGAGTTTCACAGTGCTTCCCCAGACCCCCTAGCTGATTTGGTTAGGCCGTACCACTTTTAATTTGCTTTCTACGGCCCTGCCCACCAGCACCGTCGAGCATGCATGTCCTAACCTCAACCTAAAACAGGGCCCACTTCTTGACCCGAAGAATGACAGCGTAAGAAGAACCACAAGTAAAGACGTTTTTCTCCACAACAACGGACAAGAAACACAATAACAATAGCCTGCCGCAGTAACAATCCGTCAACAGTGACAACAGTTAGTTATCAATCGGCAAACAGGGCGAGTGAAACACTTATATGTGAGGCTATGCATAAACGGCGTCACATTTGTTAGCCAGTGCGCTCAAAACTCAGCTTAAATAGACTGAAGTATGTGATACATGGGCATACAATAAGCCAAACAATGTCCATTTGGCTAGTATAACGGCTAATTGGGCTACGGCAAAAGTAAAAATTATGAATTAGAAAATTTATGGACACTCCAGACAAAAAGGTAGTGATGACTATTAGACAGTAGAATTCTTTGTATTCACAGGCCTATGAAAGTTATGATATCCACCCAAAACCAAAACTGGTATAAGATCAGCTGCCAAGTTCCAAAAAGGTTCGGCCTTTAAAAGTAGTGATATCATTCAACCAGGGAAAGGCCGCCAAGTTAATCGCACGTAATAATACTTTGAACGTTAAATGAAAACTTGACTAGTTTTCATTTAACTTTCGAACTATAGATCATCCTCCCAGCAGGAAAATTTGACATTCCAAGGCTAACAATCAACTTTGATAAATTGGTTTAAACAATGGTACAAATGGGATTTTTCGGTTTTTTCGAGGGTAAAACTTTTATCTCGAACAACAAAAATGCGCCTAAACGAAATCCGGCTTAATTTCCTGTTTTCCAACACTTTTCTAACATTTTTAGCTTTCTTATTTCCATTGGTGTCATCGCGCTTCCCTCGAGGAGGGTCCTTATTGCTCCACCTCTTTAAATAAGATTGGATATCTACGCGTTTTGTCAACATTGGTCTGTAATTCTTCCGTAGGAGTGTACTCCAATACGGCCACCTTATTTTGTATAATTTCCCAGACATAACTTAGTTTTCTAACATAGTGCTTAGACCTTGCGCTTAAATCTATTCGCTTCACAGCGTTAACGACAAACAATACAATACAAACAAACAATACAAACAATAACGAACCTGTGATGCCTTGATATGGCTAAACATCATGCTCAAAAGAGCTTACACAGTCATCTATCCGCTGGCTAACTAACACTGGTGTCTTCACATCCTTTGCATACTCTAGTTCATATGTTTTAACTAGTCAATATGTACTATTACAATATTACAATGTTACAATGTAATATTACAGTGAGACACCTCGATCCCTAGGGCCGAAGAGTTATTGAGATACCCCAAATACAAACTATTCGAAGTCTCGAGTACTATGAAGTTCTGTTTCAGTCTCTCCGGTAAACTTCTCAACATCCGGCTGTGGCCACAGCCCAGAAAATCTTCTGCATGGGCTGACACGGCATGAAACATTCAGTCTTCCTCTAATAGGAACACACACGGATCGGACCAAGCTAACCAAGCTATCCCTCATAAATAAAAACTAGCATCTTCCACTTTGAGGCAAACCATACAATGCCTTTTTAAGCCTACATACGAGGTCCCCTGGGAAGCGGACGAGCCCTGGGATATCCAGCGGCGAGTTTATATAGGCCGATTTGATGTCAAAGCAGGCAATGTCATAATGTCTAGAGGCAGCCAAGGAGAGGAGTAACTTAATCGACTGAGCCTTCACTACTGGGGATGAAGATTCAAAAGAATCCTGCCCAGGTACCTGGTTGGACCCACAGGCCACCAACAAAGCCTTATATTTTTCCAAAGTACCATCTGCATTACATTTCTTAGTGTACACCGACTTAGGCCTAACGATTTTTCTCCCGGCTGGCCTCGGGACTAATTCCCATACAGCCATATCCGAAAGCATTTTCAATTCTGCCTCAGTTGCCTGTTTCCATTTATCTTTGTCGGGGCTGAGCATAGCTTGCCTAAATATTGTCGGTACTGGGTAATCAGGTTTCACTTCTACTCCGCAACACGTTTCCCAGGACTCGTACACATTCTCTACCCAGTCTGAGCTTTCCGGTGCTGCGAGGGATGGTAGAGAACTTAAAGTCAATGGCATTTCAGGATCTTGAACGTCATAGCAAGCGCCATTCTAAGGTTTGGCATCGTTAGGCCCAAGTTGCATTGGTGCATCAGCATGAACACCCAGACCAGCCTCTAAGGTAACTTGTCATGGTGCAAAACATCATTCAACTGGCAATTTATACAATCTAAATTGACACTATCAATACAGATTGGACATCCCCCTTTAATTCTTGGGCGACTCTTTAATCTTACGTATATACCCTTACTCCTCATGTTATATTTATAGCCCCCCCCCCTCATCAGGCTACTCATATATATTTATAACCAACACTGGGTACATACACTATATTACGAAGTATTACGGAGGCACCTAGAGTTCGTCCCATACCCAGGTACGATCCTCTAATTAGTTTCCCTGACGTAGAAACATCAATAGTCCCCTCATGGCTGCTAGGCAAATTCACACTTATGGGAAACTTACACACAACATGGTGTTATTATTCCAAGAAAACCCCCCAGGCTCTTTGCCTAAAAGTGGCATTAACATTTCGGGAGCTGGCCCCTCATCCCGAGAATAACAATTCCTGCAAGGGTAATTAAATAATTAAGCCTATTCTGGCCCCTATTTAGCCAGGAACATGCACCCAAACTAAGAATTAGCGGTGTTCCTCCCTTCCAATACAAACATTAGGAAATACAATCATATTAATGTGTGTAGTCCAAGACCCACTAGGCACAACAGATATATAAGCAAATCCGTACTAACTACTATAAATGGCAGTATAATGATTAACAATTGTGACAATAGCACGGTCTTCTGTAAAGAAAATAGGATTAGCCACACATAGGCTCTACAATAGGCTATTTGCTACTTCTACCTCAGGATCAAAATAGTAACACTGTGTTAGAATATAAATCACTACACATGATCGCCATATCATAGCCCAGAGTCAACTGTCAAGCAAAGAAACAGTACTTCGCAAATCTTTCAGCAAGCACAACAAAAATTAAAGCTGGTTCGTTCACAGTACTTGAGTTGATTGCGCAATTTGCTGTACCATGCGGCAATAAATAGAAAGAGCAATGTACTTACAGTATCTGACGATGCAGACAAACCCGGGTATCTTCCTGGAAAGACTTGCACAACAACGCGCACACACAGAAATTACCCAAAAACGGGAATAATTTCACCAGAACAGACCATAGTTAAACCCAGAATAGTGCATGGGAAACATATTTTATGGATGCTCCCCTGAGAATCCAGGCACTGGCACTGCAAACACAACTTGCTTCTCTACTGGTCGGTCCACTGGAGATAACATCTTTCTTCAAATTTCTAAAATGGCAGGCGAACAGGTGATGCGGAAGCTCTCCTGACAATCCAGGCACCGGCGGCGCCAAGTAGGGTAGTAACGCGATATTCGGTTATACATATATACCCCCACTTCCGGTCACGTAATAAAAGTTGGGGTAATGATGCACTTCAGGTCATCTGTTGAACAGTGGGGGTGTCACTTCCATTTTTGTCTATCTGGAGGACTGTGGAAAAGTGTTTTTTACTATCTGTTTTCCCCCTTTCGTCGATCTGAAGAACGGTGGGGAAGTACTTTTTGCTTCCTCCTGTGATGTCACTTTCAGTCACGTGATCAAAGTGGGGGTAATGATGCACTTAAGATCACATGATGAAAAGTGGGGGGGGTGTCTTACATTTTTTCGTCAATCTGGAGGAGGGTGGAAAAGTGCTTTTTACTATCTGTTTTTCGGCTTTCGTCGATCTGAAGAAGGGTGGGAAAGTACTTTTTGTTTCCTCCTATAATGTCACTTCCGGTCATGTGATCAGAGTGGGGGTAATGATGCACTTCAGAGCACATGATGAAAAGTGGGAACGTCACTTGCGGTTTTTTGTCAATCTGGAGGAAGATCGCTTTTGTTACCTTTTTTTCGTTTTTTTTTTTGTTATTGTGGAGGGGATGCCTTTTTTAGGTCACAAACATACATATCCCCAGTCACGAGATCAAAATGGGAGTGTCACTTCTAGTGGGTAATGAAAAGTGGGGGGTCCGATTTTTCATCGATCTTAAAGATGGTAGGAAAGTGCCATTTGCTACCCTTTTTTCGTTTTCATCGATCTGGAAAATGGTAGGGAAAGTGCCTCTCGGTAATTTTCTTCATTTTCATCGATCTGGAGGATGGTGGGAAAGTGTCTTTCAGTACCTTTTTTCATTATTAAAAATAAATAACAAAAAAAGAAAAGGCATGAATTGCAGTTCAATAATTTTAATGGGAATAGGTGGCGAACTGAGCGGCAATTTAAAAACGTCCATATACCTAGATGCTAAAAAAAGAGTATGAAATGGCACTCGTCTCCTGGATACGTACTACATTATTTTCAACGTGTACGCTGACAATAACGAATTTTTGTACACCATCGATGGTGGAGCAAATTGGATCGAGGTGCGAGTCATACCCGGCACTTACGAAATTTCGGACTTGAATAATTTTATGCAGTCTACTTTGGAAGAAAGTGGTCATGAAAAAAATGCCATCGTTTTAGAACCGACTCACAATACTTTAAAAACAAATTTGTTTATAATAATCCGCTCTACGGCATTTCGTTTCTGGGAGATAATAATTTAGGAACTGTTCTAGGATTTCTTCAGGGAACTTATACTAAAACTCAGCAAGGTCAAAAATCTGTGGATATAATGGGGCTCAATACAATTTTCGTTCATACCAACATAATTGGGTCTTCCTACGTGAATGACGACACTCAACCTTGCATATACGCATTTTATCCGGGAGTGCAACCGGGTTATAAGATGATAATTTCCCCTCAAAATTTATTTTACCGTCCCGTAACTACCGATAAGATTCGTATTATTCGTATTTGGTTAACTTCTCAAGGTAACGAAATGATAAATTTAAATGGGGAAACCCTTACCATCAAGACTTCATCTGAGGTCTAAAAAATAATTTTGTACATATTAAAAAAAGAATGTTAGTGTTCGAAACAACAAAAAAAGAATAATTGGAAAAGGATTCATCGTAGACAATAATCAATTAAGGTCAAAAAACGCAGCATTCATTAAATTTATAACGAGAGTGAGTGAGTTTAACGGAATATTACCTCGATATAAACGAATCTTTGCAACAGGATTCTTCCGTGTAGAGTTCCGTATTTCACGAATATAATCCGATAATAGGAACCAATCTAAACAACCTCAATTCGGAAATTAGAATCGTAATTGAAAACCAGGATTTGTTCCTACACGTCGCGAATAGTTATCTTCTGATTAAAGGCAGTTACTGAATGCCGACGGTTCTGGTTTTGCCATGCGGACGTTGTGTCTATCATCAATAATGGTTACATGTACCTGTTTTCCAGCATTAAATATCACTTGGGGGATAAGCTAGTGGACGAGTTAAATTACCCTGGTTATGGGACTCTCATGAAATGTCTCCTTATGTATGGTTCAACCGATCAAGTGTTGTTGCTGGGGAACTGCTGGGCGTTAGACGCGGCAGAATCTTCCAATGTCAGTTTGAACAATAACATTGGGTTCAAATTACGGCATTCCATCATCGTAAAGGAGACGACTCCTAAAGGAAGCTTCTCATTCGCCATTCCTTTAAAACATTGCATGGGATTTTTCGCAAATTATGACAAGGTACTGAACGGTGCCAAGCATATCCTAACGTTGTCTAGGGTGAGCAATGACGATGCTGTATTCAGGGCAGCTGCAACAGCCATTGGGAAAGTCGAATTGAGTAGGGTTTCGTGGCACGTACCGCACATAACCACATCTGACGAGCAAAAACTTCGGCTTTTTAGCTACATAGAAGGTGGGATGAATGTGGACTTGGGTTTTAGGCACTGGCATGATGATAGTTGCGCACTTCCTCAGAGCACTAGTTTCGCATGGTGCGTGCTTACTACTTCGGCCGTTGAAAAACCGAGGTGGATTATTCTAGCTCTTCAGACTAATAGAAAAGATGCGCAAACTAAAAATCCAGCCAATTCGATCACTACAGTCTTCAAGATGATCCTGTATAGAATTACTAAAGAGTTTAGACGTGCTTTGTACGATGTCGGGGACTTGTGTATCGATTTGGTGCAGTTTAAAAAGACGTATCCTCTAGTGGTTTTGGACTGTTCCAAGCAATCGGAGAGACTTCAGTCCACGTCTACGTGCAAGTAAAGTTGAAATTTAACGTCACGGTTCCAGCTAACATGATGTGTCAGGCGCTGTTGATCGGTGATAGAAAAATGAGTTTGAAACTAGATAAAGGCAAAGTCGAAGTGATTTATTAGCCGAAGTTGATTGTGTGGGGGATGCAAGGTCCTTGATTCGCTTATTTTTTGCAACGAGCAGCCCATTGGGACCTTCCTTCAAAGCGGAACCGAGTTTGGTTTCCACTTCCTTTATGACGAGAAAATACAATAGATCGTGAAACGAGGTGGGTTTTTACCATTGTTGGCATTGCTGGGATCCATCTTAGCCGGTGTAAGTGGTCTAGCCGGAGATGCCGCCGGTAATGCCGCTGCAGTTAAAAAGAGCCAGTACAATGCTAAGGTAATGGAAGAAATGGTGAGACATAACAAGAAGATGGAGGGTTCGGGATTGAATCGTAAAAAGAAAAAAAAGCGACTCGTGGCAGACGGCTCTTTCTAAGGCCAGTGAAGGTCTGATCGATTTTACTAAACCGTTAATGAATCTCGATTTAAACAGATTAGTCAAAGTTTTGAAAATTCCTAAATACAGAGGTACTTTTAGCAAGGATCGTCTGCCGTTAAAACCTAAACCTCGTGGCGAATGCGGCATCGTCAATCTCGAAAATTTTCACGATGAAAACGGAAGTCATTGGGTGGCTTACTTGACAGTTACTGACATGCCCTGTTATTTCGACAGTTTCGAGAACCTCGAACCACCGACATCCATTTCGGAGTATTTGGGTCCCGTTAAATACAATTACGGCAGGGTGCAAAATTTTAATCAAACATTGTGCGGTCATTTCTATTTTTTTTTCTAAGTTTCTCGTGCAAGGGATATGATTACAAAGACATTTTAAGACGGTTAGCTCTTTAACTCGGTTATCCCCATTGTTCTTCGTATGGATTGGTATATGGTCTCCGCTTTGACCATGTTATACAAAGAGTCTTGGTTAGGCATATATCTATCTGGTAATACTTATCCTCCGTGCTTTATCAGCCATTATATAAATCACGTTACCATCACGCACGATGATTGGTATTTCCGTTATACTTAAAGTTGATGGTTGGAGAAGTCTCTAGAAACCGGATAACCTTAAAATCCTTTGTCTTTGGGTATACTTTTTGACACATCCAAAAACTTAGTTATTAAACACATCTTTATATCTGGAGGGTCTGAACTTGATATATAGTCTCCGCTACTTGTATACTCATTCCCAGGATGTACCAACCGGATGTTGATAAGTAGTATTGGCGAGGATAGTTATTGATACACGTGAAAAAGTGACCTTTAGGGTAAGGACTAGTTCCGCGAAAAGTAACTATCCAGTCGATACATGGATTTATATATCTTTCCATCACAAAACTGACGTTTTCTAAGTGGTTCTTTGCTTCTTCCGCGTCTTGCGGGAATTTTTTTTCTACTTTTAAAGTAACCAATCCACTATCGACGTAACCCTTAGTAGCCACGTCGTGTTCCGCGGTTGGAGGGAGCGTAAATTTGATTTGTCTCTTTTTTGCATTGAGTAACCCATCCTCATTCTCGTTCAACGCCGTTTGAAGTTTGTCTATTTCATAGGCTTCTGTAATAACCTCGAAGAAATAGTCTCTGTTAACAGCTTCCGAAGGGCTTTCGGGGTTCGCCAGGTTACCGATTCGTTTATTTTTTGCGTTGAATATGTCGCGAGAGTCCATGATCAAGGCATTGTCAAGTTTGGTTTCTAATTCGTTTATACCGAGAAGCTTCCCATCGACGTATTCTTTATTCGCAGCATCCTTAGAATGTGTGGGGGATGCAAGGTCCTTGATTCGCTTATTTTTTGCATCGAGCAGTCCATTGGGACCTTCCTTCAAAGCGTAACCGAGTTTGGTTTCCACTTCCTTTATGACGAGAAGCTTCGCGTCGACGTATTCTTTATTTGTTGCATATTTAGATTGTGCGGGAGTTGCCAGATCCTTGATTCGTCTATCTTTTGCGTCGAGTTGACCATCAACACTTTCCTCCAACGTAGTTTTTAAATTTTTTACATCCATCAATTGAGAACAAGTCACCGCATCTTCAGGATCTATACCAGCAGCTAGATTAGTTAAGCGATTCATTCGCATGTCCGATACAGTTTTTGAATCGACGTAATCCTTAGTCGCTGCATCCTTAGATTGCAAGGGAGTTTCGAGGTCTTTAATACCTTTCTTTTCAGCTGTAAAATGTCCATCCGCATGTTTCTTCAATCCTACGTTGGCTTTAAATTTTTTTTCGTCGTTTCTAATTCGGTAAATTGGGAATAAATTACGACATCTTCGGGTTCTATAGCAGCACCGGCTTTAGTAAGTCGCTTATTCTGCATGTCGTAATCATGGTTCAGGTCTAATATAAATCCTATACCAGAATTCCTTTCACAACTTTTTGCATTCGTTTCAAAGATTGTCCAAATTTATTAACCAGCATTTTGACGATTCTTTTCTTTATATATAAACAAAAGGAATAAGAAATTTCGAAAATATCTCATTTTACCTGGTACAGAAATCTTTCGAGTCTGTTGCAATCAAATTCTGTAGAAGTTAGGACGGAAAATGCGACGAATTAAAAAAATGGAGTAAAGTTCGTCTTATCTCCTTCCGTAGAATACGAGGATTTAAAAGGAATAGGTGCTCCCATTTTGATCAAAGATTCCAGGTGTAAGGGATGGATTTCTCTGTCGACCCCCGAATCTCAAACCGCGATAAAAAATCTTCATCTGCGAAAAATTAGAAAATGAAACCGATGAGCAGAAACCTGTTTCTTTGACGATGTTCAGTTGCACAAATTACTCGCACCAAGCTTCCACCTACTACCCATTTTGTCAAAAGGCAGACGGTGAGTTGGATAAGCAACTATGTCTCAAACGTGGGTGTACAACAACTTCCACAAAACTAAAGGAAAACTTAACAAAAACGTTATAGAAAAATCAAGGTTTAACTTGGCTCCATGCGAAAGTATGTCCTTGTCGGAAGTTACTGAGTCGTCGAATCTAATACATCCAAAGAAAAGTTTTCGGATAAAGAGGGGGGGGGGGATTGAGGCTTAATGGCCTAAATAAAGACTTTATGATAAAGACTTTTTCGGATAAAGACTTTATGAGTTTGACTTCTGAATAAAAAAACCAATGGATATTCAAAATTACGATTTCTTCGTGCCGATCAAGAAACCCAAAAATCACCCATTTCTACCTTCAAACATCAGATGCCTGATTATAGGACTGGCAAAATGCGAGAAGACGAACTTACTGTTTAATTTTATCTGTAACGAAGGATGGTTGGATTATGACAGACTATAATGTGTACAGCAAAACTCTGTGTCAAGCGAAATACCGAGCTTTACAGTCTATATTTTCCGAAGTTGAGGGAACCATAGGACAGGAGATAGCGAGTTTTCATGACTCTCAAAACGATTTAATTCTTCCCGAGGAGTTGGACACCAAGTTTCATAATTTCGTGGTTTTTGATGATGTTCTTTTAGACAAACAAAAAAACATAGAACGTTACTTCGCTCAAGGCCGTCATTCTAACGCCAACGTATTCTATTGCAGTCAGTCCTCACCAGAATTCCCAAACAAGTGGTTAGAGATAACGCCAATTTATTAATCGTGGAAGATTTAAACCTGAAAACATTGGTACGAAAATCACGTCGGTCCTGACATGGAATTTCCAGAGTTTAAAACATTATGTAAAATGTGTTGGGACGATCCGTACGGGTTTTTATCGATCGACAAAACGTTGAACGAGGGACGTTATAAACGTAAGTTTTCGTTCGATGATAAAAACAAAAGATAGAAAAAAAGATAACATGGAAAAGAAACGTGAAATAATAAATCTCAAAAACGTTTACGGGAAAAATTTTTGAATCAACGTTTGGACGAACGAGAAGAATCTTTACAAGAATTTTTTAAACCCGCCGTTAGTACTTTGAAACCTACCATTGTTAATCCACTGCCTATAGCGAGTCCTGTGAAAGCAATTGCCAGTTTTCCAAACGAGAAAACCCCTAAAACATATACGAATTTATTACTCCCATAAAAAAACTTATAAATCCGAGGATGAATATGATGAAGAGTGGGAAACCATGGTGAACGAGACGGAGAAGTTTGAATTGCCGAAACCTTCCGTCGAGCATTCAACTCGCGCGAGATCCCAATCTTTCCGAATACTCGACTCCCGCACAAGCTACGTAAACGGAATATGCATCTATCAGTACGGGTTTGAAAGTCACCCCTACACTTTCGGCAATACAAAACAGACGCATGTTGACGCCTCCAGAACTTCCAAATTTCCCACTTTCGGCAATACAAAACAGACGCGTGTCGACGTATCCAGAACTTCCAAATTTCCCAACCCTCAGATCTTTGGCTAGTCTGTTACCTGGCCAAGTCATAGGCTAAATGGCTAAATATTTCCTGATGAAATTTTTCCAAAATCTCAAAGAGACCGATCCTGTCTTCAGACTGCAATACGACATGAAAACTGGAGAAATGAGCATCACTAATAAACCCGTAAAAATATTCGAGAACGACATACTGGTCGGTGGTAATCAGTACGCGGAAAGACGAAGACTTTGGAGTTTGCTGGTCTTTAAGGATTTGGAGGAACCGTCGTACGCTCCCGAAGTCAAGGCGAGTTACGCTGCTCTTTTAAAAAACACGCACGCTATCTACCAAAACAACGATCCGGGTACTCAAAAACCCTAGTCGAATCGTAGTGCCAAGTACGCGTCGATAATCGGTCCTATCTGGGAGGACATGAAAACGAAGAAAAAGTTAACTGGTATGGTAGAAAAAAATGGGGAGCAGGGTGAATTACAAGTACTACGACGATCCTAACGATCGGGTCGAAAAACTGAGGCTTTTGTACCGGTCAGCCCAAGCGGGTCACGACGGTCAGAGGAACGAAATGATAAAATTTTATCGGAATTGGAACAATGATGGGTCATCACCGCTTGCGAAAAAAAGAACGCTTATCAGAATTTAGGTCTACAATAAAAATTTTTGTATAATACAAAAAGAGGCCAAGATGAAGTATTGCGTGAAATGTAAACGATCCACACCTAACCGGCCCGAACCGCCTACTATTACTATATCGAATAATAAGATAAGCATGGAAGTCTACTTTTGCGAAGTGTGCGGAACGAAAAGAGCTTCCTTCATCAAGTCTGGGAAAGGAATCGTAAATAAAATCGTAGATCATTTACCGGTAGAAGTACATTTACCCGGATATCAATGCTGCGGATCAGGAAAAAAACTAAAAGCTCAAATTTAAACGAACGGCACATCGCCGATGAAATTCATATATCTAAAGATCGAAAAGTACGTAAGGATCCTTCGATCTCTTGGAGAGAAAAATTAGCCGCTGCGATCGTTAAAAAATGATGGGGACGAAGTTCAAGTTCGGAATGGGAAGGAAAAAAAAGGAATGGATCAACTCGTAAACGAACTCCACAAACTGACGCAGAAACATTTTCCGAGGCTGAAAGTGATTGTGCGGAGTCTGAATGATCTATGGCAAGCGGACTTAGTGGAAATACCTTACTCTAACATTAATAAAGGATTTAACTACCTACTGACTTGCATTAACGTCATGTCCAAGTTTTCTTGGGCCATTCCCCTTAAATCAAATTCCGGTGTAGTCGTTACGGAAGCCTTTAAAAAGATACTCAAAGGAATGACACCTCCTAAAAATTTACACGTTGATTTAGGCAGTGAATTCTACAATAAAAACTTTAAAGCACTGCTTAAGCATCACAACATCAACCTGTACTCTACCCACTCTGAAAAGAAAGCGAGCATTGTAAACGTTTCAACAGAACGCTGAAAACTCGCATGTGGAAACAATTCACCAAGCAGGGGAACTACCAATGGATACACATTATTTATGAGTTAGTTTCACGGTACAATGACACGGTTCACTCCACAACTAAATTAAAACCGAGGGAAGTAACCAGACGTCACGAATCGTCACTGAAAATTAAACCGAAACAATTGTTGAAAAAACCCAAATTCATTGTAGGAAACAAAGTCAGAATTTCTAAAGTTAAGAAAATTTTTGATAAAGGTTATTTACAAAATTTTACTAACCAAGTTTTCACAATCCATAAAGTCCAAAAAACCGAAACCTGTTACTTATCTATTAACAGACGAATTAAATGAACCGGTGCTTGGAGGTTTCTGCGAAAAAGAAACTAAAAAAACTCTTGTCCCTGATTAATTTTTAGTGGAGAAAGTATTAAGACGAAAAAAAGGTACAGGTAGGAAAATGCTCTACTTCGTTAAGTGGAAGGGATATGATTCAAAATTTAATAGCTGGACTGATAACATTAGCAGTTTATCTTTTTAATTACTTTCTACTTGATTTTAAGTACAACAGATCAAATTAGCAGTTTGTCTGAATATTAATTTTCTTCTCTTAGCGGCGGTCATTTTCTCCAACCACAGTTCAACAGTTTCTGTCGCAAGTTTTTTACGAAAAGCAGCGGCCATTTTCTCCAACCTAGCTTTTCTCTGTTCAACACTTTCCGTCGCACGTTTCTCCAACCTAGCTTTTCTCTGTTCGACAGTTTCTATCGCACGTTTCTTACGAGCAGCCGTGGCTCTTTTCCATTTATTAGCCACTATTTTTTCTTCTTCGCTTCGTTTTGGTATTTCAGTGGCTAATGCTTCTTCCTCCTCATCTTTCTCCAGCGAAGCTTGCTCTTCAGCTTTTTCATCCTCCATCGGGTCGATTATAGCGTCTATAAAATCATGCGCTATACCGTTCTGTAGTGACCGTTCGCTAACGTATTTATTCCATCATCCAACACGAATCTCTTATCGTCGTAAGGAGATACGAAAGATTTTGAAATTTCAACCGTAGCGAGCTGATGATCCTTACTTTGAATGTTCATCCATGTGGCTTTCGACGATGTTTTAGAAAATAGCGCTTTTTTGTAGTCTTCATGACTGAGACTTTTTTGGATAAACGATTTACTAATCCCTTTAGCCTTTCTAGTATTCTCTTCCCCTACTAAAACTGAGTACATTTTTTCTTCAAGCCTAAAAATTCTTTCACCGAAATGCCAGCCGTCTCATCTTTCATTTTCCCCAGGACTTGTTTGTTTTTAATACTACACAGAGGATGTGATGGATCATAATTGCTGGTATCGAATCTATCTGACTCATTTTCCATGTCCCGGTAAAAATCTTCAGCCTCTACCTCATAGAACGGACTGTCGGTATCCGTGAAAAGTAAACGCACTTGGTCTTCATATTTTGGACGCATGAACTCGTAGTGAAATTCATACATTGTGAGTTTGGAAAGTTCGAGGATGCAAAAACCAGAGTAAGTTGGTAAGCCGCACTTGATGTTACGAAGTCTCAAGTTTACTTGTATGAGATTTTCGTTGAGGATCTTAAATGAATCCGCGTGTGGCAGAGTGCTGTACTTGACAGATTTTTTGATTATCAGACAACTTCACGGATAAACGCCCCGATTTGTTTTCCATCGTTTTTCCAAACACCGAATTATTTTTCAGTTTGAGAAAGTCTTTTTCAAACATCGTCGTTGCGAGTTGACGCTTCTCGGTGTTAAATTGTATGTAAGATTTTAGCCATTGTTTCTGATGAAATTTTAGAATTCTGTGAATATCTTTCAAAATTAAACCGTGCTTCAAGAAGAATTATAAATTTCTGTAATGAACTATATAGTTTTTCTTCGGGAGTAGGTTAGTCATCAGTTTGGTAGTACAAAAGCTCTTCTTGTTTCCTGCCATTTCTTTCATGAAGGGAGACACAGGTTTTGGCATTATTTTAAACTTTTCCGGTGCTAAAGGATAATCGTTGTTATTGTCGTGTAGTTCGGATGGATAGTCCAAATCCACTTCCAATATATAACCGTGTTCCAAATCTTTTTCAACCGACGCCAAGCAAAATTCGAGCCTTTTTTCCTCTTCAGCCAACTAAATCGATCGTATGGAAGGAATTCGGTCATGGCTAGTCTGTATAAGTTGTTGACATCCAAATCTACTAGATATAGACTAGGTAGATTCTCGTTGTAGGCATCTGGTAGATATTTGTTATTGGCGATCGAGTGCCTTTTTGACACAAAAGTTGTTCCACCTCTGATACCAGAAGTTATAATGTTATGCTTTCCTCCATGGGTACACAATTCTAGTTCGGCTTCGGTTTTTTTGAACGCGGCTCCCCAACTAAACCCTGGTGTGGACACATAGTAGCATGGATCTATACCGTCATTGAGCAAACAAGTTTCCCTGAAAGTCTAAAAAATGTCGGCTAGAAGATACACATCGATCATCTGATATACACGATGATAATTTTTAAAATCCTTCTCCTTCAGCAAATTCCAAACAGACAAAGCATGATCATACTCAGTATTAGTGATGCCTTCACCTCGTAGAGTGGAGAAAAACGCCTCTTTAGGAGGTAATTTCCGTTCTTTTAAAAACGTCCATAGACTGCACGTACTTGTATGGATAGTAGTCTTTTTGCGTCAATAAATCCGAGACCTCTCCTGACTCGAACCAATCTACCGATTCAAGAGCAGTTTTTAAGATGTTGAAGGGTCGATCTTTCCTGTGGTTTTTAGCCAAAGTTTCCAGCGACGAAGATAGGAAATTATAACTGTCTAAAAAGCGCAACCTTACCAAAAATCTCTTATCATTGAAGCAAAAGTATCTCGTAATAGTCATACTCATGAATTGCTCGGTAGTTTTTAGCAAGGCTGTCCACTCCCGAAGGGAAGTTTTTTGCCACAGAAATCAGTAGATGCATATCGTAACCTTCTAAATTATGGAAGACGATTGGGATAGTAATTATGCTCCTTGCATCCAGATTGCATTTTACGTGAGAAGCACCTCTGAACTTTCCCGTGAAGTGGCAACAATCTCTCTCTTTCTTCAATGAGAGATTATTCTGTAAGCATGACTTTATTGCAATAGTAGCAAGTATCAGCTTTCAAGAACTGAATTTCATCTTTGACACTCATCATCAGAGGTTTTGGTCGCGATAGAATACTGGCAAACTTGTTAATTTCGATATTCATACATCTGTAAAACTTATCCACAGCATCCTCACCGAGGTAGAATTTTTGACTCACGATTTCATTTTCTGGGCCAATAACTACATATCCAAAACTACTAGGTGAATGCAAACTGACTTTAGTAGGCGATCTCAAAGATGGATCAATGCTACTAGTTTGTACGGGTGTGAGCAAACATTCGAAATCTGCGTAAATTATCCATGGATGAAGATTACATCTGTCATAGTGTTGGAATTTTAACGTGTTATTACCAGGTGATAGGAAAGTAAGTACTTGCTCCTTATTTAGTCTCACACATTTACCGACGTGCTCCATCATGGATCGTTCTTTAGTAAAGACCGCGAAGCAGTTACAACAGTAAAATTTTCTCTGTGTTCCAGCACCTTGAAATCGGAGTAGCCTATCAATATCGAGAATGCTGCAGTAATGAATATATCCTTTTATGTCGGCTATTAGTAACAAGTCAATTACTTCTCCTTTCATGTTTTTATTCACTCTCACCGGATGTATCCTATCGAACCCTTGTACGAAATTACGTTAATGGACAAATTGTTGGCTCGTTCGAACGAATCAATTTGTCGTAGAGTCACGGGGAACTTCAACCTGGAATGGTGTACAGTATTCAAAAATGGTTCGTAATATTTAACCTCAGTTTTGTAGCACTTCATTTTAGCGGCTAAAACGGAATATAGAAAGCACTTTTCGTTAGAATTTTCCACATTCACTATAACTTTGCTTTTCTTGCGTAATGCACTCGACAGGGGTAAGAAAGAACTAGGACAAAAAGGATACAGTTTTGCCACTTTTTGCGATGATACCCCAAACTTAAAAAAGCACCAACCCCTGCCTCTTTCTTCGAAAGTTTCAACTGACTGGTGTATTTTTTTGCAAGCATTCTACAAGATTTCCGACACATCAGATTAGTTGTAAATGGCTGTATAGAGAGACAAGAAATGTGCCTTGCACAGTTTCGGAACCCCTGGTAAAATCTGCCTCTAAACACAGTTAAAATTTACAACTGGTCAGTTGATCCAAGCAAGTCGTGATAAGATATTTGAACGGACAATATAGTATATAGAGCGATCGAGATGAATCGAGACATACAATTTTGCGGAAATAAATTCGGTACGTATCATCATGTACCAACTTGTACCATACTTCACCTTCAATATCTTTTAACTCGTTTTCGAAGAGTAAACACTCTGGTCGAAGATCGGATCGATGATTGGGAAGATGATGGATCAATTCTTGCTGAGTTGCATATGGTGCATGTAGTCCTGCCCAACCGCACCAGGGTTTGGGAGGCCGTGTGTTCGAGTCCAGAACTGCATCTAGACTGAATTTTCTCGAATTTCGTTTTGACACTTAACTCACTGGACTGACCGTAACAGTTATGGGAGTAAACTTACAAAAATGTACTTTAAAAATCAACCATAACTCTCAATACATCAGAGTTTGGTTCAAAACACTCTCCACTAATAATAACAATTGGTTGTTTAAAGGTTTTTCAGCATCACCTAAACTCATTGCGTCACTAAGACTAATATGCTTAATATCACACAAAACGCAAACTTAGTACAAATGTAATGTCACAACAGGAAGTGATGTCGTAACAGAAAGTGAGAAGTACGAAAATGCGATTTGGTAGACTCAGAGGACAGACTGACAAGATGATCGCCCCCATGCAAACCGTGGTTGTCATGGTAACCGGAACCGGAACCGGAAATGCCTCCATTTCGGCCCAGAACCGAAAATGCCGCCATTTTTTCTAAGATGGCTCCCAGGTTTCAGTTTCAATTTTCGAAATTATTTAAAATGCCCATAACTCGGTAACCGTTGATCCTAGAGCAAAACGGAGCGAAATTTGGCCACCATGCATGATACCCTGCCCGCACTTGGCCTCACCTGTCAGTTGGCCCGGTCAAAAATTATTTAGGCCCCCGAAAAAATTAATTAGCACAGTTCCAATATCCAAAATATGCTTGCAACTTGGGAACCGTCGGTTCTAGAACGAAACCGTTCGGGATGTGGGTTCCCCAGGCTGTACCCTACGCGTGATCCTTTCCACAAAAAAAAAAGACACTTTCCCACCATCGAATCCCCAACGCGGAAGTATCGGAAGTATCGTCATAGAAGATAGCAAAAGCGCTTTTCCACCCACCTCCATATTGATGAAGAATGAAAAAAGGGTAGCAAATGGCACTTTTCTCCGAAAAAACTGGAACTGACACCCCCACTTTTCATCACAAGACCGGAAGTGCATCATTACCCCCACTTTGATCACGTGACCTGAAGTGACTTCATAGGATGAAGCAAAAAGTACTTTCCCACCATCCTCCAGCTCGACAAAAGCCGGAAAACAGATAGTAAAAAGCACTTTTCCACAGTCTTCCAGGTTGACGAAAAATGGAAGTGACACCCCACTTTTCAACAGATGATTTGAAGTGCACCATTACCCCCACTTTTATCACTTTTATCGCGTTAGTACCCTACTGGCGCAAACACAACTTGCTTCTCTACTGCTCGGTCCACTGGAGGTAACGTCTCTCTTCAGATTTCTAAAATGCAGGCGAACGGGTTATGCGGCCCACTCTTGGCTCAAGCCCTACGGAACGCTCTCAAACTTGCCGACTCGTGACGTCATCTATGACTGGCCCTCGGGAGAATTGCGTTGTAGTGGAATTGTCCGTTGTTTCTCTTCACCCCCTCTCACGTTAATGAGCGTGCCGAGGCATAGAGCATAATCGGTTGTCTCTAACCTAACATTCGTACTTGCGAAAACGATCTTTTTGATATCTATTTTTCAGCTAGAAGAATACAACCGAGTTTCTGGAAAGTGGAGCACGACGCAATCCGAGCTGTACTACAAAACTGTGAGCCACGTTGCTCTACCACAGTGCTACTAAACTGTTAGGAGGTTATTCTACAGTTAAACAGCAATTAATTCGCACCTACCACTAACTGTCCTACACGCGTTAGTGGAATCTCACAATAATGAAACCAACCCGTGTAGAACGCCAGAGGCCGTAATCATTTACTGATCAGAGGGAACGTTTGCGCGGATCCAGTCTCCCAGAGTTAGCCCCGCTTACTTTTGGTACGTGCGGTGTTATGCAGAATACAAGGAAGTGTTAAGCATTGGCGACAATGTATTCTTTATTCTTCTTTCGACCGGGGTTTACAGAAAGATCGTCGTGTTAAACATTACTGGGCCTAGTTTCAGTATGGCCTCGGCCGGACAGACGTTTCGCCTCTTGCCACCTCAAGTTATCAGTTCTACGCTAGCCTACCATGACACGGTAAATTACATTGCTAGAACTTATCTGTTACTGGGAGGATAGAACACTTCCCCACCAGCACCGTCGAGGCATGCACAGCATGTTTCCTAACCTCGACGTAAAACAGGGCCCACTTCTCGACCCGACGATCGACAGCGTAAGAAGAAGAACCACAAGTCAAGACATTTTTCTCCCACAACAACGGGAAAGAAACACTACAACAATAGTCTCCTGCAATACCAATCGGTCAATAGTGACAACAGTTAGTTATCAATCGGCAAACAAGGGCGAGTGAAACACTTATCTGTGAGGCTATGCATAAACGGCTTCACATTTGTTAGCTAGTGCGCTAAAAATCGGGTTAAATAGACTTAAGCAATAAGCATGTGATACATGGGCATACAATACGCCAAACCATGTCCAGTTGGCTGGTATTTCGGCTAATTGGGCAACGGCAAACGTAAAAATTATGAATCAGAAAATTTATAGACACTCCAGACAAAAAGGTAGACAGTGGAATTCTTTGTATTCACAGGCCTATGAAAGTTGTGATATCCACCCAAAACCAAAACTGGTATAAGAGCAGCCGCCCAAGTTCCAAAAAGGTTCGGGCTTTAAAAATAGTGATATCATTCAACCAGTGAAAGGCCGCCAAGGTTAATCCTATTAGCCAAGTTAATCGCACGGAATAATACTGTGAACGTTAAATGAAAACTTGAAGATTGCTACCGCTAGTAGCAATATTCCAGTTTTTATTTAACTTTCGAACTATAGATCATCCTCCCAGCAGGAAAATTTGACATTCCGAAGCTAACAATCAACTTCGATAAATTGGTTTCAACAATGGTCCAAATGGGGTTTTTCGGTTTTTTTCGAGGGTAAAACTTTTATCTCGAACCACGAAAATGCGCCTAAACGAAATCCGGCTTAATTTCCTGTCTTCCGACACTTTTCTCACATTTTTAGCCTTCTTATTTCCGTTGGCGTCGTCGCGCTTCCCTCTAGGAGGGTCCTTATTGCTACACCTCTTTAAATACGATTGGATATCTACGTGTTTTGTCAACATTCGTCTGTAAGGATCAACTCATACGGGTAACGCCTCTATTTTGCATTGTTTCACTTCTTCTTTGCCATTCCCACTACTAATTTTGGAACCTGATCCCTGTTGCCAAAAGGGAAATTGTTGAATTAACGTCCTTTTCAACGGCTGAGGTTGACTATGGGAAAAACGGACAATATTATTTTTTTTAATTCAAATAAATTGTGCTGCATAAGCCGCAAAGTATAAGCAACGCCAGAGTCGGCCACCATCAACCACACATCAATTGTAATTTGTGTTAGTACTACAATTTTTTTTTGTTTTCGTCCTCGAATGAAAACGTAAAGGTTTTGAATGTAACTTACGCATACGCAAGGCACTAATTCGTACTCGAAACTGCTTGTGTTTATTTATTTAAGTTAGTCGTTTTCGCCTAAAGGCATTAAAACGACATCCACAGAAAAGGGCAAAGAATTGCCAAAAAAAACCATTAAAACAAACTAACTGGAAGAATGTTGACAGTGTATACAATCGCGTTGTAAATCTAAATACTTTTTGAAAGCAATAAAACTTGTGGCATTCACAGTTTCAGTAGTCAACTCGTTCCAGTTTCTAACAGTTTTTGGAAAGAAAAGATCTGCAAACAGACGTATTACACTGCACCATGTTAGCCTTCTTCGGGTGGTCATGTCGCCCAAAATAGCTAGGACTTTTTATGTAGTCGTCTGGGTTTAAAAAAGTATCCCAGTTATATATCCTGTAGAACAGTCCTAGTCGACAATCCCTTATTTGCACCTCAAGTGGCTGCCATTCCAAAACCAGAGACACATGTGTCAGAAACGAATCTGCCGAACACCATCCGTGCGCCGCAGCCTTGCACTTTCTCAAGCATGTCCACCAAAAATCTATTTTCAGGGTCCCACACTGCACTGCAATAATTTAGTTTTGACCGAACTAAAGCATTGAAAACAAGCTCTCTAGTGCGCGTCGTTGTACCAGCCAAAACACGGTTTATGAAGCGAACTTCAGAGTTGGCCTTTGTGCACAGACAGGCCCGAGACGTGGTCGTTCCAGTTTAGCCTATTGTGAATTTGATCTCCCAGAATAGAGAGTCTATCAACCACCTGCAAAGCATCATTTCCGATTTTATACTCGGGAATGACAACAGTCTTTTTTCTAGACACTGCTAAGACTTTGGACTTGGTAGGATTGAGATTCATTCTCCATTTTTTACACCACTCTTCAATTCGATTCAAATCAAATTGCAGCTGTCTTCTGTCGACCGCCTCCGAATACGTCTGAACAATGTGGAATCATCTGCAAACACTGCTTTGTCAGACTGAATGGATTCGATCAGGTCATTTATGTAAATCAAAAACAGAATAGGACCACTAACGGATCCCTGTGGCACTCCAGACAAGACTGGAGCCTCAGTTGACCTTTTTCCATTTACAACAACAAACTGTCTTTTGTCTTGGAGGAAGGCACGATACCAGTTCACAACACCATCTGATGCACCATAGACTTGAAGCTTCATAAGAAGCCACACCTACAGGATAAACTCCTTGCCAGGATTTGTTAACGTAGTAAATCAATCGCATAACGCAGTTTTAACGTCAGTTTGGCCTACGCAAGGAACTAACTCATCGCCCAAACTACTCGTGGTTTATTATAGGAGCGAACCAGGTAATGACTTTACGTATACACTGCTGGTCGATTGTTGCCGTTTAAAATGTTACAAAGTATTTAATTTTTTTCGTATCTTTGCGTACTGTAATTTAATTAAACAGCTAAACGGGCATTCTGTGGGATTGGATTTTAACCGCGTCGTCTCGCTACACTCGAGGATATTTCTTGATGCAACTTTTTATGCTGTTAACAGGGACTCCACATCGGCGGAAGCTGTACAATATAAGCACCAAACACCAGGAACGACACGTCACAAGTTTTGTTAGTAGCACACTTCACATGGCGTTTCATGTTTCTCATATTTTAAGAATTTTTACTTAGTAGCCATCTACTTTCCCGCTAAATGAGGTGCTTTGAACCCATACTACATTTTACATGGGTTTGCTTATGTCTTCAAATAAAAACGCAACGGTTTGAATGTTAGGCTTACGCAAGCCACTAACTCGTACCCAAAGCTGCAAGAGTTTAGCCACACCAACAGCAAACACCTTGCCAGGATTTGTTAACGTAGTAAACCAACCTTTTTCTTATCTTTGCGTAGTGTAATTTAACTGCTAAACGGGTGGTATTGGATCTAGACACACGCTAGTGTGTCGCGCCAAGTTACGCAACAATCATCACAACAAAAATCACATCAATTCAATTGTCGAGGTAGTAAACCATTGTTGCGCGGAGCCATAGCGTCAGTGTCTTACATCTTGAATCATAGTTGGGCACATTTAAGGTACTTTAGTAAAAATATAATGTGGTACAAAAGCTTAAATTGTGTTGAAATCAAGAGCAATGACCCACCTCACAAAAATTAACTCGTATAGGAATGCCAACTAAGCTGCTTTCAATGCAAAGCGTACCCTCAATACCGTTGTAAATGTGTTACTAGTAACTAGCTAGCTAGCTAGTCAGCTCATCCCCATGTTAATTTCCATAGGGTGATTACTCATCGATACCGAGATAACGGGAAGGCTTCCAGCTATGAAATTCGACGAATGGCTGCAGCACGATACGAACTGCGTACCTTTTATGGTTTGGAGCCTAGGGGTGTAACGAGGATGCGTGGGATGGCGCGTTAAGTACGAAAATATTGTTATAACCATTATTAGTATTGTCGGCATCGTCTTTCATTGGACAGCCAAAGTTCGGACAATGACAACGTGTATACTGACGTGCGTGTCTACACAAACACTAGTGTAGCGCGATAACGTTGCCAAAGAAACTGTATTCACGTCCAATTCACACAAAAATATACCAACTCTAAAACGAAAGCAAAATAAACAAAGCCAAAAACTGCTGAAGACGCCATCAAGTTGAGAGTGGTTCGGCCCTTCAAAGGAGTGATATCAACACACCAAAACTAACGAAATAAAACAAATTACAACAAAATGAAAACCAAACCCAAAACCTATAAAAAGGTGATCAAGTTAAGAATGTTTTGGCATATAGGCAAAAGGTAGTAGTAAATTGTTGAAAACGAATTTCTTGTTGACGTGGCACTTTATTACACATCTGCACGGTATTGCAGTAGAGTCTAATACACAATTTTAAAAAAATGGACTGATATCATATCAAAAACCAAAACTGGTAAAAGCGGCCACCAAGTCCCGAATGGTTCGGCCCTTCAAAGGAGTGATATCAGCACACCAAAACATTCGCCAAGTTAATCGCACTGCTTAATAATTCGAAGGTAAATGAAAACTAGAACATTGCTACTTCCAAAGGAGAAGAGGTACGTACCTACATATGTATACACACATATATATACATATGTAGGTACGTACCTCTTCTCCTTTGGAAGTAGCAATGTTCTAGTTTTCATTTAACCTTCGAATTATTGAGCGGTGCGATTAACTTGGCGAATGTTTTGGTGTGCTGATATCACTCCTTTATATATATGAAGGGATGCATGGGCAATAAGGTGTCAAGTAACATTTTGTTCATTTTGACGTATTGAGATATTAACGGTGTAAAGTGTCTAACAATGGCTACTCCTAGCGTAAAGCTTCTGCCAAATATCATTGTTGTCCCAAACAGAAGTTAATTATTGAAAGTTCTTTGTCTTACAACACTTTCAGGATATATCGTACACAAGTAACATAAAAAGGGCACCAAATGTAGTTAATCCACCCAAAACCAAAATTGGTAGAAAAACCCGCCAAGTTTCCAAAAACGGTCGGCCTTTGAAGGTAGTGATATCATTCCACCAGGGAAAGGCCGCCAAGGTTAATCCTATCAGCCAAGTTAATCGCACCTACTAATAGTTCGAAAGGTAAATGAAAACTAGAAGATTCCTACTTCTAACACTTCTAAGATTGCTACTTCATTTAACGTCCAAAGTATTATTCGGTGCGATTAACTTGGCTGATAGGATTAACCTTGGCGGCCTTTCCCTGGTGGAATGATATCACTACCTTCAAAGGCCGACCGTTTTTGGAAACTTGGCGGGTTTTTCTACCAGTTTTGGGTGGATATCAAAACTTTCATAGGACTGTGAACGTACATAAGGTTACAGCGTCTGTTTAGGATGCTTCAATCTCATTTTTGCACACACTGACTAACAATCGCTGATTTCGTTCGCTTCGCTCACTCAATCAGCGCATCCCCTTCAGTTGTTTTGTTTATCCCTGCAACTTCCCCTTAATTTTTCAAGATTCAGTTCACATTTAGTCAAGCAGAAACCCCCGAAGGTAGCTGTTACTAAAACAGCAGAACGCGAAGCATTTTTTTGGTGGTTATTAACAAACAAAAACCATTAGCTCGTGTATGCTCGTATTGTTGCGTAACCATCAGCTAACGTGCATCCCTCTATTCTTACGCAATCCACGGCAACGTTAATGTTTCTTTATTTTGTCCTTCGTTACAGTTCAGTTTTTTGTTCGTCCAGGCTTTTACAATAAATCTAAGGACCAGTTTTGATTGTTCAAGCCATTGTTGCTTAAAATCTTTCGTTGCAACTTGGAAAAGAAACGAAATTTAAATTCGCCGGTGGCAAATTTCAAAACCCTCCCCACGCATTTGTCCTGACCCCTACAACCCCCAAACCAACAAAAGGACCATCCTCAGACCACGAAGCATCCGTGTGCAAAAATTCAGGTACGTAGGCCTTCGCAATTTTGCGCTAGCCATGAGCAAAAAGTCTATGGGATTTAACATGGGAAAAATCTTATTAGCTAGCTAACTAGACAGTAACATAAAAACAACGTTATTGACGCGTCTTTTTCTCTATGATTGGTGGACACTCATCCTTTAAATTTTAGTTTTTCTTAATCTCTGACCCTTCCCCTTACATTTTCCACAATTTGAAACATTTCTGTCGCATTGGGATTTATCCTCAACATGCCAAAATAAGCTTTCAGTTGCCCACAGTTAACAGACACATGTCTGCTAGTGAGCCGCCTTTTTATCATTAACAATCAACTTTTAACAATCCGATGTCTACAATGGGATTATCTACTGTTACTTGGCGGCGACACACTAGCGTGTGTCTAGATACCTTTGTCCAGGTAGCATGCTAGTGTTATTCTTGGTGCAAGAATGTGACAAAGGTGTTAAGTGCTGAAATGTTTTGCTTAAACTGAGCCAAAACATTGTTAACCTAACCATTGTTGCTAATAATATATTACAAATTCTACAATAATATGCAGTGAATAATAATAAACTTTGAAAAGTACACAGCATTAGTTCATTAAAATATTAAAATGGTAGTCATTAAAAGGGTTATGCATTAATATTCATGAACCTTTTATAAAACTACGATGAACTTTAGGGACGAAAGGCGGTTGTGTTTTTTAAATCTGCCAGCCCATAATGAGAAATTTTGTTAATGTAGGGATAGACTGATTTTTTTAAACGTCTCTATGTTGCTGTGACTGTACTTGTATTTATAGGTACCAACTTTATCACGAATTCCAGTACTTCATACCTGAAAGCTGCAGTTTCTTTTTCTTGACTTTTAATGTATGCTATACAAAGTACCCTTATGAATGTCCACAGTAGTTACGTATCAATCCATTACATCAACAACAGTGAATGGGTCTTGGTCTTGTCTGTTTTACAGATAATTTTTCTATATTCATCTGGATTGAGCACCTTTTAAGCTTTTTCAGATTTTCCTCTACCTGACTAAAGTTACTGTCAAAATCTAAATATGTGTGCCAAACAGTTTGCAACTTGTGGCCAGGGCTATATATATATATATATATATAAATATACCCTTCAAAAGTAAATAATTCCAAAGCAAACTAGTCCATAATTCTTATTTCCCTCTCGGCATGAATATGACCACGCAATAAGATGGTCATGCGACTCATAGATTCTACTTAGCTGGAAAGATTGTGTGGCTTCCACGCAATGTCACATTTTCGGTTCAGGTCCTAATGGAGCTTTGCTCTTCATCCGGGATAATGAATGAACTCTTAGGATATAAAACCACAGTTGGTGTAGAAAAATGTTATCGGTGCACTTTGTTTTTAAAGTGGCATGGTTTGTTGCATGGAAAAGGTGATGTAGCATTTCTGGGGATCTGCTTTCTCATCTACTCTATTTGCCGTCTGTATGTTCTTCTTTGTAGCTTTTGACTGGCGATTCATTACTGTTTAGTGAGTTGAGACTTTGTATATATGTTACTTTTGGGATGTTCAAGTGATAGAGCAGTTCTTAGGTAACAAAAACCAAAATGGTTTTAAGAATTCATTGAGCTTCCTCAAGAAAACTGCCAGCTGAAAGATTTGCATAAGGCATTGCCACTTTAGTCTGAATACTGGGTTACCATCTTGGTTTTAAAAATGTCAAAATATTCCTATTGGATTCCCTTAGTCCATGTAGGCTATAGCTTTCAGGCTACAAATTTTGAGCTTTGCTCCGTTTTTATTAGGAGTACAAAACAATATGTATTTTCTCAGAATGTTTAGTTACCAAATATGTGGTAGCTCATTTTGTTGGCAGAGTCTCGGTTGCCATAGCCAAGAAATGTGAAACATTCTAGAAGTCAAAGATGTTAAGTACGCTTAGGCAAGGTAAATTGAGTGCCAAAGGTGTTAGGTACGTACTTAACACCTTTGTCCATGCACTTAACGGATGGTGCTTTAACACCATTGTCATCCAGTATCTCAGCAAATAATGCTCCCAGAGCCTCCATCTTTGTACCACGGATAGGGCATGACTTGAAACCAACCACAACAGCGATAACTCATTTGTGGAGTACATGTCACTTAACACCTTTGTCCATGCACCCCTTCATATTTAAGTCCACCGTAAGTGTTTAATGGTTTAGACTAGCGGAGTCACCCGCTCATTCCGTGTTGTCTCGCTGCGCTCGAGGAGCTTTCATGTTTCAACTCTTATGCTGCTGACCGACATTCCACAGCTAAATTGATCCAGAAAATGAACGGAGTGGAAGTACGCGCATTTCGTACGGATTTAGTTCATAAACAAACGATAGCCATAAATCGCTTCAACAGTCTGTCCACCCGAGAGCTCAAGGTTGATCGTGTTCTGAGAACCGGCTAATGGCTCAAAACGTAAACACTACTGGCGGGTTCTTGCTGTTTTAAATGGTTAAAATTCAGACGTAGAAATATTATCTAGATCCTTTTCTTTTGTCATATTATTTTCTTTACGTAATTTAGTATTTAGAAGTTAAACTTTTTCACAATTCAACCGGCCAACCCCCCCATCCTAAATTTACACCCTGATCCCTGTTGTAAAAAGGGAATTGTATAATTGACGTCTTTCCAACTGTTAAGGGTGTCTATAGGGAAGGACAATATATATATATTTCTTTATTGCCAAAACATATTAACCTGATAATTTTAGCGTTACATTGTCCCCAATGTGTTGTTCCCATGGAGGTTTCTTCTGCAGTGCAGCTGCCTTCTTGCATGCCCCACTGCACCTGCGCGGCGCAGTCCTCCCTTATAAAAGCGAAAGCGTGGACGCTTTCGGCATTCATTTCCTTCCAGCGTACGTGTCGTCTAATGCCCCCACGTCGCTCTGTTCACCGCCTTTCGCCCGGTTCAAGACTTCTTTCGCCCCAAGTTGCCGAATGGCTTGCCTTCGGCAACTTCCAAAGTCCGTACCCAAGCTGTCGACGTCTACCTTCTCCAACGCTCATCGCTGTTCCGGCTGGCTGCACCCGCACCTATCGTTTCCCTTCGGTTTTAGCTTTCGGACGTAAACGCTCCCGCCCTACCGGCCTCTGCTCTTCCTGCCAACATGCCCCGATGGAGCTCTAGCCCTTTCGGCCGCTTCCCGCACCAGATTCCCGGATGTAACATTCTGACAACAGTTTTCTGTCCATACTGCTACTTGTCTCATTCGTGAGTAATAACCACGTTTTTAGTGAAGAATCAAGTTGGATACCATCCGGTTTTCTTGCTATTTTCCTCGTGGCTGCCCCACGTCTCGAGCGATAATCAAGTTATCTGTTGCTGTCCACACTGCCACTCGTCTCATTCGTGGTTAAATCCCTCGTTTTGAGTGAAGAACCAAGTTGGAAGCCATCTACACTCCTGCTGCTAGTCTTGACCGTGGCTCACTCCACGTATCGAGTGAAAATCAAGTGTACGTTTTGAGTGAAGAACCAAGACGGAAGCCATCTACACCCCTTGCTGCTTATCTCGACCGTGGATGATTCCACGCGTAGAGCGAAGCTCGAGTCAACTGTTGCTGTATACTGCTGCTCGTCTCACTCGTGGCTAAATCCCACGTTTGACTGAAGAATTAAGACAGAAGCCGTTCTCACCTCTTGCTGATCATCCAGACCATGGTCGACCGCACACGTCTCGAGCGAAAATCAAGACATCAGTTGCTGCCCACACTGCTGCTGTCTCGTTCGTGGCTAAAACCCACACTTTGAGTGAAGAGTCAAGTTGGATGCCGTCTGCATTTCCTTCTAATTGTAATGTACATGGCTGATCCCGCGTCTCAAGTGAAATTCAAGTCACCAGTTGTTGTCCAAACTGCTGCTCGTCTTCACGTGGCCAGAAAAACAAAAAAAAACTCACGTTCTGAGTGAAGAGTCAGGTCGGAAGACGTCTCCATCTCTTGCTGCTGGTTCGACCGTGGCTGACCCCACGTTTCGAACGAAAATGAAGTCCACAGTAGCTCCATCGACTTTGCTTCCTGCTTGTCTCGCCCTTGACCACCCCACGTCTCGAGTGGAAATCAAGACAACAGTTGCTTCTCACATTGATGCTCGTCTCATTCGTGGCTAAAACCCACGTTTTGAGGGAAGAACCAAGTCAGAAACAACCGTGACTGGATTCAAGCCTCATGTAAATCAAGAGAGCAATGGCCATCCACACGGATGTTCGTCACAGACAAATCGTCATTTTTCAATGCGAAAAATCCTACACCTGTCAACTAAACACAATAGCCTCAGAGAAGCTGCAGGATGGCCGCCTCAGTGATCCAACTGCGCATGCGCATGCACCTCTCACCTGCTCACCTCTGCCGTTTCTTCTCCTTCGTCGGAAAACATCGTGGGCTCCTTCCCGTTGTTCCTGGGACCGCTCCACCTTTCGTTAGTCCAGGCTGGCGTTTCACCCCTGCCTTTCGGTTGGAACCATGGCCTCCCGTTAAGTTCACCATCAGGACCGAACACGCTGCCTTTCAGCCGGATCCCACTACCTTCGGTCCTCCATCCTTTGACGGACAGCGCCTTCAGTAACCCGCCCCATCACTGCACTGCACACAGGAAATGCTCTGGCTCCTTTTGCCCTTCAGCCACCTACGTCCATCACCACACGAACTCCGATCTCTCTCAGTCCCACGACCCACTGACAGTTTACACGGTTAAGCCCAGCCGTTCACACCATCCCTTCACCAGATTAAATACATGGCTCCCTTCCCGTTGCCTTCCAGGCCAGCGTCCATTATCATGTCTCGTTCCAACCCTGCTGACCCTTCCTTAACTGCATCTCTACCATGCTCAATGCAGACCACGGTGCCTTCCCTTCGGCCTCTTCCCTTCGGTGTTTTCCCTTCGGCGTCTTCCCTTCGTTGTCTTCCCGTCGACGTCTTCCCTTCGGTGTCAGACCTTCTCTTCGCATGCCTGTGGATTCCATAGGAGGGATCCCCCCTTTCTGCTACGTGCCTTCGCTGGCCCAAATAATCTGCTTCGGCCCACCCTTCATCGATGATCGCCAACGCCTTGTGCGATAAACTCTCCATGGACGCAAGCCCAGAAGAGATACACAACCTTTCGTCCCTAATCTCACAGCTCTTCCAGAATGATGGCAACCTACCACTTTTTAAACTGGCCAACCAGAGCTCCCTTTTTAACAACACCCTCCTCCTTCGGTTGTTAGCCCTTTCATCCACCAACAACCTTAATGTCTCCATTAGGCACCGTCTCCGCAACCAACCAATCCATGAGTCTGACACCCTATTCCGTGGTCTCATCCCGACTCTTGCCCCATACTTGGACATCTCAAGGAAACCAAACCGCAAAACATAACCCTTCATCCAATCAACCCTTTCAGAAGAACAGACAGTGCAATTCCCACCCTCCGCCAGACGACTGGAACAGCGCCCTCGGTCCGCAGGAAGGAGAACACATCCTTTCAGCCGAGAAACCAACAGCTCTTTCGGTCCGACTCCTCTTGCTCCTGCTCCGGCCAAAGGAACCAGACGAAGGGAGCTGCAACTCCCGACCGCCAAAAGCGTTACTCATCGCCAGGGGGCAGGAGCTCCTTTCGCAAGACCAACAATGACGCATCCCGCTTTTTCTGCCTTCCAGTCGGCACAAGACTCCGCCACTTCTTCCCGGCCTGGCAAGAATTGACCCACAACACGGACGTCCTTTCGTCCATCAAACTTAACTTTCGGCCGACACTCCTAGCTCTACCACCGGTTAGGCTTCCGCTCCGTGGAAGTTCTCTCCAACGATCACAGAATCCCTTTCGTTCGAACTCTCGGGACTGTTTCTCAGCCAACATCATGGCCCCATTCCAGATGCCTCCTGGGATCACTACACAATACTAGCCTCCCTCGACGATCCGCCAGTCAAGTCTCTCATCATCGGAACTCCCGTTATCCAGGCCCATCAACCCACTGGTAGTTCCCAGTCGAGCTCATCCATTCACGCCTTCCCTTCGTAGCTAACACACCATGGCTCCCTTTCGCCCCACGAATTCAGCCTCCTTCGGCGACCAGCCCTTTGGCCGACGGTGCCCTTCACTCATCCAAAATAAAATCAATGCCGAAAGTGTCCACACTCTTGCATTTATAAGGGAGTACTACACCGCGCAGGCGAAGTGGGGCATGCAAGCAGGCGGCTGCGCAGCGGAAGAAACCTCCAGGGGAACATCACATTGGGGACAATGTAATGATAAAATTATCAGGTTAAGTATGTTTTAGGTAAAAAGAAACCATTTTTAGCCGGCCTGACTGGGGGCCGGCAAAATGTTCTTTTTTATTCAAGTAAATTGTGCTGCATAACCTGCAAAGTATAAGCAACGCCAAAGCAGGCCACTGTGAACCATACATCACTTGTAATTTGTGTTAGTGCTACATCTTACATGGGTTTTCTTGTTTCACTCGTTTTAAGAATTTTTTTATGTCCTCAAGTTAAAAGTTAACGGTTTGAATGTAAGTTTGGCGTACGCAAGGCATTAACTCGTTCCCAAAGCAGCTCGTATTTTGCCATGCCAACAACAAACACCTTGCCAGGATTGCTTAACGTAGTAAACCAACCATACAGTGCAGTTTGGAGGTAAGTTAGGCCTACTCAAGGAACTAACTCATCGTCAAAGCTGCTCGTGTTTCACTATAAATAGGGAGAGAACCAGCTAATGTCTTTACGTATACACTATTGGTCGGTTCTTGCTATTTGAATCGTTACAAACGCAGACATAACATATTATTTTCACCTTTTTCTATTGTCAATGTACTTGCTCTATGTAATTTAGTATTTAATCTTTTCCGTACCTTTGCGAAATGTAATCTAGACACACGCTAGTGTGTTGCGCCAAGTTAGGCAACAATCATCACAACAAACATCACATCAATTCAATTGTCGAGGTTGTAAACCGTTGTAGCGCGAAGCCATAGCGTCAGTATCTTATATCTTGAAGCATAGTTGGGCACATTTCAGTCACTTTGAAAAAATAATATTGCGGTACAAAAGCTTAAATTGTGTTGAAATCAAGAGCAATGAACCACCTGACAAAAATTAACTCGTGTAGGAATGCCAGCTAAGCTGCTTTCAATGCAAAATCTGACCCTCAATAACGTTGAAAATGTGTAACTACTACCTAGCTAGCTACTAGTTAATTCTAGTCCGCTCATCCCCACGTTAATTTCCATAGGGTACCATCGATACCGAGATAACGGGAAGGCTTCCAGCTATGAAATTGGACGAATGTTGCAGTACGATACGAACTGCGTACCTTTTATGGTTTGGAGCCAAAGGGTGTAACGAGGATGGCGTGGGATGGCGCGTAAGTACGAAAATATCTTTGTAACCATTGTTAGTATTGTCGGCATCGTCTCTCATTGGACAGCCAAAGTTCTGACAATGACAACGTGTATACTGACGTGCGTACCTAGACACACACTAGTGTAGAACGTTAATCTAAACAACGTTACCAAAGAAATTGTATTCACGTCCAATTCACGAAACATAAACCGTTTATAAAAACAAATCAAAATAAACAAAGCCAAAAACTGGTGAAGTGGCCACCAAGTTGAGAGTGGTTCGGCTCTTCAAAGAAGTGATATCAACATACCAAAACTAAAGAAATAAAACAAATTACAACAAAATTAAAACCAAATCAAAAACCTATAAACAGGTGACCAAGTTGAGAGTGGTTCGGCTTATAGGCAAAAGGCAGTAACAAATTGTGGCAAACCAATTTCTTGTTGACGTGCCACTTTATTACACATCTGCACGGTAGTCAAGTTGAGTCTAATACGCAATTTTAAAAAAAGGACTGATACAAATACAAACGATAAGCAAAAGTAAAAATGGTCAAATAATGTCATTCCACAGTTGTAATGTTAGCATTCTGTATCTATACCTGTTACACTGTTGTGCTGGGGCCACTGACTTTTTATCCAACATAGAAAGTCGGTCATTTTCACTATGAATAAATATTTAGCTTATATTACTTACTAAATGTATTTAGGAAAAAGTGCTGTTTCGATGACGAACGCTGATTTCGTTCGCTTAGCTCACTCAATCAGCGCAACCATTGCCACAGAATCGTGACTGGAATCAATGTAACCACTAAGAACCACACATCACTTGAAATTTTCGGAAGCACTATGCTTTACATGGGTTTTCTTGTTTCACTTATTTTAAAAATGTTTTTTCTTTACGTCCTGCTCACTACTGCTTTTTCCACCGACTCCTTATCACTTCTCTTTCTCACTCATATGGTGCTGACAAACATTGCTCCAAAAAATTATCAAACAAATGTTTAAGGAATTGATCCGAATAATGTGCGCGTTTTTCTTAGTGCGTCAGTTTCTAAGACAAATGATAAACAAAACTAAAAATGGTCAATTAAGTTCAATGTAGCAGCAGTGTTTCACGTATTTTCTTTTACCCAACGTAGAGAGTCGATCATTTCCACTACTGAATAAATATTTATCCTACAACTTTCTAAGAGTGTTCAAGAAAAGTGATGTTCTGATGACAAAAGCTGATTTTCGTTCGCTTCGCTCACTCAATCAGCCAACTTCAGAAATGTGACCTACCACCATAGCCGACCTCCACACTTCAACAGAATATGGCACGGTTTGAACGCAAGTTAGGTCTACACAAGACACTAACTCGTTCCCAAAGGCTGCTCATGTTTTAC
>JAHWFP010082818.1:176529-221248 GCA_023313725.1 Lithobius niger
GTCTACACAAGACACTAACTCGTTCCCAAAGGCTGCTCATGTTTTACCACAATTAAGGAATGCAGAGGCTGACGCTCATTCGGCTGATGATCAGTGCAGTACGTGTTTTTCGTAAGGTTTCAGTTCGTAAACAAACAGTTACTGCTCCTACTCTTTCTTTTCACTTTGTTTATACTCATTCGCCACATTTAATAAGATTGGCCAGATTAATTTTCATTACTGAATAAATATTTAGCCTACTACTTACTAACTGTATTCCATTGGTTCCTTACCACTTCCCCTTCTGATGACCCATCACTTGGCGAAAACAGCTGCAGAATTCAAGTGAAAACGCCACGACTTGAATGCAAATTAAGCCTTACACAACGACACAAGACACTAACTCTTAGCCAAAGCTGCTCGTTTTTTTTTACCACAAATAAGGAGGGACCTGGCTAATGGCCTTACGTAAAAACTAATGCTCGAATATTGTTGTTTAAAATGATACAAACGCACACGTAAAAGAATTCCGGGCACCCCTTTCTGTGTCAATATGTTTTCTATACGTAATTTAGTATTTAGCATTTAATATTTTTCTGTCTTTGTGTTGCTGCTAAACACAAAGACAGAAACCACTCTTATTCTCTTGTCCTAGATTTGTCAGTTATTATAGAATCGATGAATGACTAATTTTAAAACGGGTAATAAAATACTGCGAAAAGCTACGCCTCTTTACTGATTGTTACTGAGACCAACAATTTATTGACTCGCTCCTCGTTGGCCTGTTAGCGCCAGACCATTGTTGATGGACGTTCCAGATATTTCGACAAAAATTGGGTAACAATCATGCCGTCATGTATTGTTGAAGCATTGTTGGGTGATTGTTGCTGATTGTTGCAAATCCCAGCTCGGACTTTGAAAATACGCCTACAGAAGGAACGGGTTAATTTTCTTTCTTTTGACAAACTTCTCATATTTGTAGCCTACTACTCTCAGAGGAGAAGATAATCATCCCCTACGAAGCACCCAACCAACCAACCATGCATAAACCGCATCTTTTTAATGAGGAGAGTCTAGCGGAGTTGCTCGCTTCGTTTGCTCATTCCGCCGCGTCTCGCTGCGCTCGAGGAGAATTCTTTGCGAAACTCGTATGGTACTGACAAACACTCCTAGCAAAAATTATGAAACAAATGTTCAAGAAGGTGATCCGAATAATGCGCGCGATTTTTCTAGTGCATCAGTTCATAATTCAAGTACTAAACAAAACTAAAAATGGTCAAATAATATCATTCCAGAGTTGTAATGTTAGCATTCTGTATCTAGGTATATTTAGCTTATATTACTTACTAAATGTATTTAGAAAAAAGTGTTTTTTTCCAATGGAGCTTCGCTCATTCAGAAACCTCTGAATCGTGACCACCACCACCACAGCCGACCACCATGAATCACACATCAACAGAACACGCCACGGTTTTTAGTTTAAACAAAACTAAAAATGGTCAAATAATTTCATTCCCGAGTTGTAATGTTATAATTCAGTATTTATACCTGTTGAACTTTTGGGCTGGGACCAATGACTTTTTATCCAATGTAGAAAGTCGGTCATTTTCACTATGAATAAATATTTAGCCTATATTACTTACTAAATGTATTTAGGAAAAAGTGCTGTTTCCGATGACGAACGCTGATTTCGTTCGCTTCGCTCACTCAATCAGCGCATATATTACCTAAGAATCGTGACTGGAATCAAAATAACCACTAAGAAACAGACATCACTTGAAATTGTTGGTAGCACTACGCTTTACATGGGTTTTCTTGTTTTACTTATTTTAAGAATTTTTTTTCTTTACGTCATGCTCAGTACTGCTTTTTCCATCGGCTCTCTTTCTGATGACGCCACAATTGGCGAAACAACTGCAGAACGCACGTTAGGCCTACAGACGCCAATAACTCTTATCCAAACCTGCTCGTGTTTTAGCCCAAATAAGTAAAGAACCGGCTAACCGACTTTACGGACACACTAATGCTCGAATATTGCTTGTTGAAATGATATAGATGCAGACGTAATAACATTCTTGGCACCCTTTGCTGGCGTGAATATATTTTCTACACGTATTATTTAGTATTTAATTTTTTCCTGTCTTTGTATTACTGCTAAATAATTATTCTCTTGTCCTGGATTTGTTAGTATCTAGACACACGCTAGTGTGTCGCCGCCAAGTAACAGTAGATCATCCCATTGTAGACATCCGATTGTTAAAAATTGATGTTAATGATAAAAAGGCGGCTCACTAGCAGACATATGTCTGTTAACTGTAAGTAACTAAAAGCATATTTTGGCATGTTGAGGATAAATCCCAATGCGACAGAAATGTTTCAAATTGTGGAAAATGTAAGGGGAAGGGTCAGACATAAAGAAAAACTAAAATTTAAAGGATGAGTGTCCACCAATCACAGAGAAAAAGATGCGTCAATAACGTTGTTTTTATGTTACTGTCTAGCTAACTAGCTAATAAGATTTTTCCCATGTTAAATCCCATAGACTTTTTGCTCATGGCTAGCGCAAAATTACGAAGGCCTACGTACCTGAATTTTTGCACACGGATGCTTGGTGATCTGAGGATGGTCCTTTTGTTGGTTTGGGTGTTGTAGGGATCAGGACAAATGAGTGGGAGGGTTTTGAAATTTGCCACCGGCGAATTTAAAGTTCGTTTCTTTTCCAACTTGCAACCAAAGATTTTAAGCAACAATGGCTTCAACAATCAAGACTGGTCCTTAGATTTATTGTAAAAGCCTGGACGAACTAAAACTGAACTGTAACGAAGGACAAAATAAAGAAACATTAACGTTGCCGTGGATTGCGTAAGAATAAAGGGATGCACGTTAGATGATGGTTACGCAACAATATGAGCATACACGAGCTAATGGGTTTTTTTGTTAATAACCCCCCAAAAAATGCTTCGCATTTTGCTGTTTTAGTAACAGCGACCTTCGGGGGTTTCTGCATGACTAAATTTTGAACGAAATCTTGAAAAATTAAGGGCAAGTTGCAGGGATAAACAAAACAACTGAAGGGGATGCGCTGATTGAGTGAGCGAAGCGAACGAAAACAGCGATTGTTAGTCAGTGTGTGCAAAAATGAGATTGAAGCATCCTAAACAGACGGTGTAATCTTATGTACGTTCACAGTCCTATGAAAGTTGTGATATCCACCCAAAACCAAAACTGGTAGAAAAACCCGCCAAGTTTCCAAAAACGGTCGGCCTTTGAAGGCAGTGATATCATTCCACCAGGGAAAGGCCGCCAAGGTTAATCCTATTAGCCAAGTTAATCGCACCGAATAATACTTTAGACGTTAAATGAAAACTTGAAGATTGCTACCGCTAGTAGCAATCTTCTAGTTTTCATTTAACTTTCGAACTATTAATATGTGCGATTAACTTGGCTAATAGGATTAACCTTGGCGGCTTTTCCCTGGCGGAATGATATCACTACCTTCAAAGGCCGACCGTTTTTGGAAACTTGGCGGGTTTTTCTACCAGTTTTGGTTTTGGGTGGATAGTGTTATAATGACATTGGAAAGCTGATGGTATCATCTGTAAAATGGAGAAAACCGCATGTCCTTAACATGTCTAGAACCTGAATTACAGATTTTAGCAGATTATTCCTTGTTTTCCTGCTGGATGACAGATACAAACACATATTTATTTTATTTTTTTGATGCGAGAGGATCAAGTTTCACGGCGAAGAAGCGAAACCGGTAGTTAAGGAATGAAACTAGATGGGTAAAAAGGGTTCAGATTTGCCACTGGAGGAACAGATAACTATGACAAGTGATTTTTTATTGGATGGTTTGATGAAGATGTCATCAAATAACGACGTCACGAGACGACACAATCCGAATGATGCAAGACTGGAGCTTTGCTCACACATCATTCCGATTCGGGCATCGTTGGAGAGTGGCAGCACTTGAGTTTTCGACCGTGGTTTGAGATTAGTTGAGATTCTTTGTTGTTCTTCGCGCGGTTGGAAAGTTGAAAGTCGGGAATAGAAATGGGCCTTGCAGGGCTCTCGCAATAGTGTGTTGAGGATTGACCCTTGGTGTGGTCTAAGGGATAGGAAAGAACTTTGGCAGAAATTTGTACTTTACAGCAATGATCAACTTTAGCAGCAGCATTGGACTTTGAAAATTCGAACTGTTAAACATCATTGGAAAATATTTTCCCTGGGTAAGAACTTTTAGACCCTGAAGCAAAGTTAAGCGAGTGTAGGCAAGGACTTTCAAAATTGCGTGTGCTTTCAGTGAAGCCAGGAAACAAGGTCTGAAGCTTCGCCAAAAGAAAACACAGGTCAGTGGAGAATCAGAATTTGACTAGTTTGCATGAAGTACTGATTACGAAACCTATCTTTGATTGATTTGTTTGCTTTTGGGGGAAATTAGCAAGCTGTCTGTTCTGGTAATTAATTTGTAATTTGTTAACTTTATGAGTTTTATAACTTTTATAAATTTTAAATTTGGGGTAATTTAATATTACGTTTTTGAGATTTAAGGCTAAGAGTGTTTCAGATAAAACCGTATCCACCCAAAACCAAAAACTGGTATAAGAGAAGCCACCAAGTTTCAAAAAAGGGTCGGCCTTTCAAATGAGTGATATCATTCAACTAGGGAAAGGCCGCCAAGGTTAATCCTGTTAGCCAAGTTAATCGCACCTACTAATATATTGAAAGTTAAATGAAACTTGGCGTCTTCTCTTATACCAGTTTTTTAGTTTTGGGTGGATATCTTAGTTTTATAGGACTGTGAACGAACGAAGGATCAGACGGTTGAATCGTCCTCTCTACCTTTTCAGTCTGGAGGAATTTTATGTCTATTAATTTGCTCATTCATAATTTTCTCATTTGCCATTGCCCAATTAGCCGTTACTCCAGTAAATTGAAACGGTCATGAATTACTTAGGCTTGTAAATGTACAGAGAATTTCACTGTCTAATCATCACTTCACCTGTTTTGGCCGGAGGTATTTTATGTCTATTGATGATTTCATTCATAATATCGACATTTGGCAGTGCCTAATTTGCCGTTATTGAGTCAAAGTGCCACGGTTGTGGTTTATTGTTTGTGTTTGTTTCACAGTGTCACGGATTTGTGACTGGCCTTAAAGGCCATTGTTGTTATACTGTTGTGTCGTTCCCTTAGGACACAACCGTTTTGTTGAAATGTTCATTGTTGTGAGGTTTTAAGGTGACCATGCCCTTTGTAACATAACCGCAATGTTCGTGATGGCCATTTTGAGCCAATAGTCTTAGTGCGAACAGCGACTTATGGACGTCTTCTGTGCACTACAATTTTACAGCTACTACCTGCTTCCATTTTACCCCTGTGGAATCGTAAACCACTGTCTTTGACCTAAAAGCATTATGGGATTTCTTGAAATGTGAAGTAGGAAGCAGGGAAAGATCCGCTGTAATGTTGTGGACAGCAACTCAAACGGAAAGAGAAGTTCGACAGCCAATGCCCACGGAGGAAAGGAAGACTGGGAAGCGTAATGTCTTTGCTTCTACCCTATCGACAGCTGTGCTGGTAGTTGAGGCAAGTGCAACTCAGCAGAAGGGTTAAAAAAAAAACCTCTGATGATTCAAGAAAAGACTACAAGTGTGTATTCTGCAATTTGGATCATGAATCAAGAGCTTGTCAGTCAGTCAGTGCTATGGGTAAACGTCGGGAATTTCTTAAGAAGGACGCTGCTTCCTGTGTTTGGGTGCATCACACATTGCCAAAAGATGCTTTAAGAAGGAAGCTGTCAAGATTGTGGAGGGAAGCATCATGTCGCCATTTGCTTTGGGAAGAATTCTACCAAGGAAGGTCAGCCAAGCTCAGGATTGGAAGCCTTACTGGACAAGTCTACTGATGTTTTAGTAATGACTGAAGATGATGCTCAAATCTTGCTGCCAACTGCACAAGCTTGGGCTGAAGGAACAAGCGGACAAGTTCAAGTCCGATGTCTTCTGGATGGAGGAAGCCAGCGTACCTTCATAAGAGAAGTTATTTCCGAAAAATTAAACTTTCCTACAATCGGAACAAAATTGCTGACTATTAAGAAGTTTGGAGATATAGGGGAAGTTGAGCGTCCATTTCGACTAGTCAAAGTCCATTTGAAGAGCTTACACGATTCCTCTTCTGTTGAGTTAGCAGTATTTGAAATACCAATAATTTGCTCAGACCAACAGATGATGCCACAAGGACCAATTGTTGATGAGATGGAGAAATTAGGCATGACTGTTGCTAACTGTGCTTCAAAGGAAGAGGACTTATCGGTAATTGACATCCTCATTGGACAAGATAGCCTATGGAAAATTTCCAAAACCAGCATTCGGTACCTTGGAAAGGAACTTGTTGCCGAGTATTTTTGGATGGTCAGTGGAAGGGGTGCTACCCAAAAGACAGGTCTGCGGCCCTACAAATATGATAAATGTCTGTTTGCAGGAACAGGAACCCGCCCTTGAAGGCCTCGTACAACGATTTTTGGAATTAGAATCTATGGGAATTGTTGATTCTGTGGAAAAAGAAGCATCCAAAAGATCCGAGCGTGACTTGGTGGTTCACAGGGAATTTCAAGAAACGATTCAATTTCGGAATGGTCGTTATGAAGTAAGGCTGCCATGGAAGGATGATGTGTCCAATTTGAAGTCTATCGTTTAGCCAAAAAACGTTTGCTACGTCTTCTTAGCAGATTCAAGAAAGACCCATTGCTGTACCCTCTCTATGAAAAGGCAATGTTGGATTATATTGAACTTGGTCAGGCGGAGGAAGTTGATCCTGATAAAGCTGTTAACCAGAATTTGTATTATCTGCTGCATCACGCAATAATCAAAGAAGATCGTCTTACAACAAAGGTTCATGTTGTATTTGATGCCTCATCACACGAAAAAAATGCTGCATCTTTAAATGACTGCATTAGTCCTGGACCAAATCTGAATCCCGAGATACTTACTCTGCTGTTAAAGTTTCGGGAGCCTGCAGTTGCACTGACCGCTGACATTGAAAAGGTTTTCCTCCAGGTTGGACTGGCAGAAGAGGATCGTGACGCAACAAGGATGCTGTGGATTCGTCCCAACTGCACTCCAGGACAGAAGGCAGACATTTTTGAATTACGAATGACACGGGTATTATTTGGGGCTTCATCAAGTCCATTCTTACTTGCTGCAACTGTTCTATGCAGAAAATGTCCCACGAGCAAGTAAAGCCTTGGATGAGGGACTTTATGTTGATGACTTGCTGACGGGGGAAGAGAATGATGAGGAGGCCTATCACTTGTTCCAGGAAGTGCGTGATATAATGAAGGATGCTGGAATGCTGGGTCAAAAAAATGGTTGACCAATTCAAAGTAAATTCAAGCACGTTGGCGGAAAGACACTGTTACTCAAGGGTTGGAGAAGACTCTGACCTTCCAACTAGACGAAGCCCCTCAGAAGGTACTAGGTTTAGTATGGAATCCTGGCTCTGACACTTTGAATGACACTTTAAAATCACTATTTGAAGTTCTTAATAGTAGACAGAACACTAAAAGGTCTGTTCTTCAGGGAACATCTAGAATATTTGACCCTTTAGGATTAATCTCTCCTGTAGTTATTGTTGCAAAATGTCTTTTTCAAGAGATTTGGGAGAGAAAGTCGGACTGGGATGAACCATTACCTGAAGACTTGTCAAAAAGATGGGAAAAATGGTGCATTGGATTACCAAATTTACAAAACATTGAAATCCCTCGTCATTGTGTCGAGCACACTGCGAACAGTTCATGTCGACAGCTGCACGTGTACACAGATTCCAGTCAAGGAGCCTATGGAGCAGTGATATACCTTCGGGGCACATCAGCTACCGGACAAACCTCGGTATACTTAATTGCAAGCAAAAGTCGAGTAGCTCCTCTAAAGAGACTGACCCTGCCAAGGCTAGAACTATTAGGAGCCTTAGTTGGTGAACGTCTGGCACAGAAAGTTCGGAATGCACTCCACGTTGAAACTTCTGCTGTGTATTATTGGACACACTCAATGATAACATTGGGTTGGATATTCAGGGCTTCAAATTCTTGAAAACCCTTTGTAGCAAACCGAATTGCAGAGATTCATAAGTTAAGCAATCCTCAGCAGTGGAGACATTGCCCGGGGTGAGACAACCCTGCTGATCTTGTTAGCCGTGGATAATCTGTGGGGAAACTTAAGATGAACAGAAATTGGTGGCATGGACCTACCTGGCTTTCACTGGAAGAAATCTGCTGGCCAAAGAAAGTGAACTTTTCTGCAGGTTTAACTCAAGATGAACACGTGGTTAACCCTGATGTTGACCAACTTTTAACGGCAGTGAAGAATATAGCATTGGAGCCACCATTGGACTTGTCACGGTACGGTTGCCTGAAGAAAGTTTTAAGAATAACAGCTTGGGTGTTCACATTCGTCAAGCTTACTCGATTCTTAAATCAGAAAATAAATGGACCACTTTTAGCTGAAGAACTTGAGGCTGCAATGAAATTCTGGGTATTTCCCCATTTTTGGACAAAGAAGGTGTTTTGCGTATTGGCGGGCGTCTACAGAAGTCATTAATGGATGACAAACTCAAACACCCAACAATTCTTCCGAAGTCTGGCCGGTTTCTCGAAATTCTAGTTGATGATACTCATGTCCGATTGAAGCATGCAGAAGTTCAGGATGTATTAACTGAATTGCGTGAACAATTTTGGATTGTTCGAGGAAGACAGTTGGTAAAAAATATCATACACTGCTGTCTCGTTTGTAAACGTTTGCGACTTCAGGCAGGATCAACGATAGAGGGAATTCTTCCACAAGCATTGAAGAATCTCAACCATTTTGGGTGAGTGGCCTGGATTTTGCCAGACCTCAGCAAAGGAAGAGTCAGGAATACAAACCAAGGTCTACATTCTCTTCATTACTTGTGCGGTCACAAGAGCTGTTCACCTTGAATTAATATCAAAAATGGATACGGAGCACTTCTTGCCAGCCTTTCGAAGATTCGTGGGATGAAGAGGAATATGTCGAATTATTTATTCCGACAACGCAAAGACATTCAAGCGTGCTAGTTCTGACCTACAACGACTGTGGAGTACGATAGCTAAGGAGAAGCTATTTTGGAGAAAATAGAATTGTTTGGAAGTTCATCGTGGAACGTGGAGCGTGGTGGGGAGGATTTTGGGAGCGTTTAAGTACAGTCTGTGAAAGCATGCCTGAAAAAGTCTCTTGGCTATGCAAATTTAAAATCTGAAGAACTACTACTGTGCTAGTATACATTGAATCTATTATTAATTCAAGACCTATCACTGGAGTGTATGATGACCCAGATGGAAAGGAACCTTTAACCCCATCTCATTTTTTGATTGGCAAAAGACTATCAGCACTCCCTTATGGAGGAGGACGACCACCAAGGGGTCAAAAGGCTGTTGGCTTAAACAACCGCTGGAAATATAGACAGAAGTTGGTTAGCGACTTTTGGTGCCGATGGCGTCAAGAGTATCTTTTGCAACTTCGATCTCTGCACTGTCGAAGAGGGATTGGTCTCAATTTTGTACCTAGCATTGGATTGCTAGTTCTTGTTCATGAGCCAAAGTTACCTATGGAAATGTGAACGAGTAGAAGAGGTTGCTGAAGGACGAGACGGCAAAGTCCGATCAAGTGTAATACGAATGGGACCAAACAAAATACTTCGTAGACCCATTCAACTGATTTACCCAATAGAGGTTTAGGTTAACTTGGGGCCGGGAATGTTACGGATTTGTGACTGGCCTTAAATGCCATTGTTGTTATACTGTTGTGTCATTCCCTTAGGACACAACCGTTTTGTTGAAATGTTCATTGTTGTGAGGTTTTAAGGTGACCATGACCTTTGTAACATGACCGCAATGTTCATGATGGCCATTTTGCGCCAATAAATTTAGTCTTAGTTAACGGATGTCCATATCCTTACACAACACACAGGCTTAAGTTTGTTCAATCGCAATTTTGTGCGTACTGGCTACTTAACGCCGATGTTGGTTTGTTTCGCTGACTCACTATAGTTCTTTTCAAGAAAGAAAGGTTTGCCTTATATGGTCATTATGCGGCGATTGATTAGGCCTGGAACAAAACGTCATCGGCCATGACGTCATCAATTTAAGCGCCAAACATTTGCGGCTCGCTTAAGCATGAGCAAGAAGGGAGAAACTTTACATAGCCAAGCAAGGGGAATAGTGTGGAACGTCTTTCATTACTTCAGGAGCTACGGAGAAGCTGCTAGTGTTGTGATCTTCAAGAACGAACTGCATCGACAACGAACGTTTCCATTTATACATTGAGAAGATAGTCAACGGCGGAAAAGCTGCATTAGTAGCTGACGAAACGGTAGCAATAGCCGGGTGGCCAACGTTCTGTATGCCGGGTAAGAAGCGACCGCATCCCTCGTCTGTCACTCACATGGCAGAGTTTAAACTGCCTGTTCTTCGAGCTACTGTAGGAGAAATCTTTCAAGATGGTAATTATTCTACATTGATAGCATTTATTCGAAGCTAATCTCAAAGATAGAGTATAAAAGGCAGCAAGTCGTCTTTGTGTCGAATACTGCTTTCGAAGCTGATGAAATGAAGTACGGCAAAGTTGCCATGCGTAAATTTTCATTGACGACCTGAAATTGTTGCCCAAAGTCAAAGGCATTTATGGCAAATTAAACAATTACGCTCAGAAAATAGGAATCTCGTATTTCGTGAATGCACACCAAGGAAGGGCCAAACAATGGAATAACGATGAAATTAACATTCGCGGCAGGCAGGTCTCGACCGGGAAGAGGCAGCGGTTTTTTTCTGAATCATACGGGAAGCTCAACGGCTTCGTGCCAAACGCTACGCTTTGTTCCGATCCAAGACGAAATGAATGGCGTATGTTTTAAACAATAGTTTGTGGACCAGCTGTTGTCAAACATTCGTTTTACAGCCATTAACAACTTCTCCATGAATTTATATGCACGACGTGTTTTCAGAAGCCCCCTTGACTTGGCTACAGCAAGATTTTTTCCCTCAACAAGGAGCAAAACCGGCCCTTTTCAGGGCCTCCAAATGAACCAAAAAAGAATTAAAAAACTTGTTCAGATGAAATAAAAATGAAATTTGTTGAAATTCCCCCAACCTTTTTTTTAAGCTAATTAAAAAGAAATTTGGATCGGAGGGGGGGGGGGAAGGCATTCACAATTTTTTTTCCATCCCCTTTTCTTTTCCCCTCCACCTTTTTTTCAAGGCTTAAGTTAAAAATAATTATCAAATTTATCTGGAATGACTGCCAGTCCAATAAAAAAAAATTGGACTGGCATACATTTTAGATATATTTGATAAGTTTTTCTTTCATTATTTTCTTCCAGCCCCCCCTCCTCCAAATCTCTTTTTTTATGGTAAATATAAAAGAAAATTGGACTGGCACACATTCCAGATAAATTTTATTAGTTTTTTTTATTCCCCCACCTCCTCCCCCCCCCCTTTTTAACTGTAACATAAAAAACTTTTACTTTACTTTACTTCCACATCTCTCATCTCTCCCCCCTATGAGAATTAACATGAGAACAGTAATTCTACATAAAATCAAACGTCTGTTTCACTAATGCAGCGGTTCCTAACCTTTTCTACAGTATTCCTCCCTGTTGGAACTAGAACGCAAAGGCCCCCAATTCCCACCCCCTATTGGCATGGAGTCGGATTGGGAGGGGTCAAGCCTCCCCGGGAGTTTTGGGCACGGATCTCTGGGTTCATTGGGGGGGGGGGGAGAGTAGAGGGATAAGAACCCCTCTGTACTGGGGTAGTGCCGTAAGTTTTTCCGGCATGGTTCAGCTACCGTATTTTTAATTAGTATGCTTGAATTTAAAACATTTTACTTCAACTTAAGTATGCAATTTTCGTAAGAATCCCATTCAATTTTTTTTTAATTTTTTTTTGTTTTAACAAAGGCCTCATGCAGTGGGGCAGATACAGTATTTCTAAGAAACAGGCGTGAGCAACTTCCCTGCAACTTTTTTTTTAAAGTTCTTTTGAGGGGGCCTTACCGTTGATCTCAATGTTCCCGAGCTGCCCAACGCGACACTGCATTGCTGTGTAATTAAAAAAAAATGAATAGTACTGGGTTAGTCTTGGAAATCTTTACAATAATGTAATTTTAAAAAATGGTTGATAGCAGGTATAGGTCTATCAGTGGCGAGAACTTTGCGATGCATATGCGAGAACTTTGCGATGAATCATTAAAAAAGTTCACCACTGTAGCGTCTCGCCCCCCCCCCCCTTCAGTTTCTCCACGGCCCCCTTAGGACGTGGCACTAATGTTTCCAAATAAATTAATAACAAGCATACTCTTTTAGCGTTGTGGGGCAGATAATTCAGTAGGAATTCGTATACCGTCCTCTTCAAGTTTTCATTTAATGTCCAAAGTATTAATCGGTGCGATTAACTTGGATAATAGGTTTAACCTTGGCGGGCTTTCCCTGGTTGAATGATATCACTACTTTGAAAGTCCGACCTTTTTTTAAACTTGGCGGCTTCTCTTATATCAGTTTAGGTTTTGGGTGCATATCACAACTTTCAGAGGACTGTGAATGAAGAAAAGATCAGACGGTGTAATCGTCATCTGTACCTTTTTTGTCTGGAGAAATTTTATGCTAATAAATTTTCTCATTCATAATTTTCACCTTTGCCATTGCCCAATAGCCATTACGTCAGCAAAACAGACGTTCTCTTCGTTCACTCAATCAGCGCATCACTCCTCACTTGTCCCTACCTTGGTTAACGTTAATCATTCAATCACTTAGTTACCATGGTGTTCATGAACACATAATTGTCCCTTTTATCGTCGTGGGGCAGATAATTTAGTTTGGATTCGTGCGGCGTAACAAAAAACCGACCAAACCTTTGTTGGCCTAGTGAAAACATTCCTTAATGAGGACGTTCTTGATAGTGAATACTCACTGGACAATTACACAATGTTTAGGAAAGACAGAACAGGAAAACAAGGTTGTGGTGTGCTGTGTTATATCGAATCAGCTCTCCAGCCAACACTAAACACACAGTTCCCTAACCAGTGTGTATGATGAGGGCATTATGTTATCTGTTCGGCTGCAAGACAAAATAACCCTTCATGTTGGCTGCATATACAGAATCCAGAACAACACGCCAGAAAGCAATGCAGGACTAATAAACTTGTTGAAATCTGTAGAAGAAAAGAATTCCATTTTCTTCTACAGATTTCAACAAGTTTATTAGTCCTGCATTGCTTTCTGGCGTGTTGTGTTATTTTGGGAATTTTAATTGACGCCACATTGATTGGTTTACCTCTACTGATAGATGATACCTTTCTCCACCAAGTTGTCACTGAACTACACATGTCACCAGAGACACCAAAACCTTACTCATCATCCGCCACTCGGTACCAGTGACCACAACACCCTCACCTTTTTTGTTGTGACCTCAGGAGTTATCGGACCTACCAGAGAAACAACCACAAGGAGAACTATAGGAAAGCAGATTTTCAAAACATTAGTCATGATTTCTGCCAGATCAATTGGCATACCGTCTTTGCAGATGCTTCACTCACGGAAGAGCTGTATGGTGAATTTGAAAATATTGTTATGTCTATTATAAACAAACATACTCCCATCACTGGGCACACACCTACAACCCGGAAAAAAGACAATCATGTCAACAAATGCTCCCTCACAATAAGACGAGCAAAGAAAGCTGCATGGGATAATTTTACTGCCAACCGCACTGACAATAATTACAACAACTATAAAGTCATAAGGAATGAGTGTGTTTGTAAAATTGTAAAGTTGAGCATAACACTGAAATTCTGCAGAAATGCAAAACCAACCCCAAACTACTTCATAAAGAAATCAGTGATCGACGTTAAATTAAAACTGAAGTAATAAAGGTTACAGATGAGAGCAGCTCACTTGCCGAAACAGCAAACAACACAGCTAACGCTTTGGCAGCAAATTTCTCCAGTATTTTTTAGCAGAGACGATGATACCATCCCCACCTCTGATGGTGAAAATCACATTATAGAAAGAACTGGAGCTTTTGTTGTCACACGTGAAAAAATTAAGTGTAAATTACAAAAACGAAACCAAAGCGATGGGTAGCGACAACATACCTGCTATTATTTATATAGGTGTGCTGATGAGTTTAGTGTGCCACTTGAAATTATCTTTAACAAGTCCTTACAAGAGGGTTCACTGCCCCAAGTGTGAAAAAGTGCTACAGTCACTCCAATTTTCAAAAAAGGAGTCAAATCCGACCCACTAAACTATCGACCAATAAGTGTCACACCCATTATTGCAAAAGTGTTGGAAAGTTTTGTTTTAGAGGAGGTGCAGGCACATTTGGCTAGGTCAGGTTGGAAAGATCCCAATCAGCACGGCTTTGTTAAATGCAGGTCTACTACCACAATTTTTTTTAAATGCCTATCATAATGTAGTCGATAATCTTGACAACAATACACCTGTTGATATCATCTTTGTTGATTTTGAAAAGGCATTTGACACTGTGAGGAACTACTTGTTACTTCACAAGCTCTAGCAGTTTGGGATATCTGGCATGTTGCATGGCTGGATATGTGGTTATCTCCATGGTAGAAGATCCAGGTGAGAGTTGAAAATGCTACGTCAGAGTGGTGGCCAGTGCTTAGCGGTGTTCCCCAGGGCTCTGTGCTTTCTCTGCTTCAATTCTCCTTGTATGTAGCCGACAACCCAGTCGGTGTGTACACAAAGAAACCCAAATTTGCTGATGAGCTCAAACTTACCTGTCCATTACGTAGCATGGATGCACAGAATGGAATCGAGTATGACCTTGACCAGCTTATCGAGTGGGTAACAATGTGGCAACTACGTATTAATTACGAGAAATGTAAGGTGGTTCACTATGGATACCAGAATCCTCATTACCTTTGCAATCTTGGTGTTCACGTCATCCAGACCTCTGACCAAGAAAAAGATCTTGGTGTCATTATGGACAACGAGTTCAAGTGGTCAACTCAGTGTGCAGCTGTAGCAAAAAAGGCGAATCAAAGGCTTGGACTGTTGCACAGAACATTTAAATGTATTCCTGCAGACGCATTCAGTGTTGTCAAAAAAACGTACGTTAGGCCAATCCTCGAATATGGCAATATTCTGTGGTCTCCGTACCTCACGAAAGATATTAATAGCCTAGAAAGAATTCAAAGAAGAGCTACTCGGCTAGTCCCTACGTATAATAAACTCTCATATCCAGAACGGCTTACTAAACTGCACCTACCATCTCTGGAAAAGAGAAGGAAAAGGGGTGACCTTATCAAAGTGTACAAGATTCTTCATAACTTATACGACATACCCAAAGACCAGTTTTGGACCCTGCGTGAAGACAATTGGAGAGGCAACAATTTCACCATTTACAAGTAACGTACTATATTACGGCTTGCCAGTACCTTCTTTTCACGTAGAGTGATGACTGGAACAGGTTGCCTATGAGTGTAGTCGATGCCACCAGCTTGAACTCTTTCAAAAATCAACTTGATAAATTGGTCTGGTAGTAACTTGTTTTTGTAATCCGAGGTGAATCCGAGGTGAGCTACAGGCTCCACTGTTCACCATTTCTTTATAACTTTATAAAAGGTATTCCGTCTCTTAGTGAACCACCTATTTGCAACAACAATGAATTCTGACAATTAGGTACTGAAACAATAAGCATGTAACACTTACGCATGTTATAATCAACTGTTGGATGACAATGCAAACAACGGTTACAACAATAATTTTGCACTTACGAGCACTTCAGGGCCACGTGCTTCTAGCTGCAACCCCCATTTTAGAACAAGCCACTTCCAGCTGCTTTACCTATCTGTCGAAATTAAATCTGGCAACTTTCCCTAATCAGCTGTAAGTGTCGTTATACCCTATGAGAATTAACATGGGAGTCTGTGGACTAGTTACTAGTTCCTAGTCTCTAGGGCATCCAGTTCCTAGTCACTAGTAACACAAATTCAACGTTATTGCGGACAATTTTTCTCCATGTAGGACACGTTCCCACATTTTCGTTTTGACGTTTTCTTTGTTACGTGACCCAAGACACCTAATTCAAATGATTTGCAAAGATTTCTACCACATGGGGAATTTACACCTGTACGCTGAAATCAGGCAATTGCAGGCCCCTACGGCACCACCTGCACGGCACTCTTGACGTTTTTGTTTGTAATGTTGCTCTTAGGTGGTTTTTAGAGATGATACCGTCCCATATCTGTGAAAACTGTGGCGCGCAACATAGCGTAATGAGGTTGTGCTGCTTCTCGATGGCATGTGTTGTCATCGTGACATATTTTAATGTTGGATGAGAATCCCTTTATTGTGATTGTAAACTCATGTGTCCGTGTGGATTGCTACGTTAATCACTGTTGTGAAATTGTTGGCTTAACCCGACGACGATTGTTTTCTTTTACGGTTGAGTCTGTTGTGGAATTTGCCGATAAGTAGGGAGGAAAAAACTCCATCGCCATATGAGTTGGGAAAGTTCCTTAGAGGAACGATCGTAGTTGTGTAACTATGCAGTCTGAATAGCTAGCTACAGCCAGACGTATATATTTTTAGTATTTTTACACGTTTACACGTGTTGTGATGATGTTGCCACAAACGTGGGAAGCGAAGAATAAAGATGAGATTGCCGTCATCATGATGTTTCTACCTTACAAAAAATGCCTACGTACAAAGAATTAGATAACAGCCCTGTTCAACTCCAAGCGAACACGGTTCACATCCTCTGAAGGTGAAGTAGTTAAATTATACCAATTCGACACTCACTACTTAGCCAGCTAACTAAACCAGTTAGCCAGTTTTTCTGTAAACTTCTTTCTAGATGCTTACGTTGTTGCCCCTTTGTCTGCAGTCCGAAGAGATCGTTAGTTTGCAGGATATTTCACGCTGGTAATGCAGATTGGTCAACAATGCTGCAGTTTCCACTATAATACGAGAAAAGCAAGCTTGCGTGGTGCGCCGATGCCTGTCTGACCTGAAGAGGCATAACGGGACCTGAAAAAGCGACTACGTTTGACAAATTCCGAGGGGGAATCCATACGGGCAAGATAGTTTACATCTGTGACGAGCATAATCGGACTGGACAACAGAAAAAAAAGGGACACTGCCGAATAAGCCGCAGTCAGCCTTACTTTGAAACAACAAGCCGTTTTACGTAAGTTGTGTGTGTTAGGAAATTCACTGCAAAATGCATGAATAGTTTATAGCCTGTTTTAGTTATTACCGCTATGGTAATATTGTGCAACAGTGTGTATGTGCCTATTTAGCGACAAGTCAAGCATGCATTAATTAGGATATTGATGACGTGTAAGTAGTTTTGGTATTTTATATATTACTGTAACAGAGAATAAGCTACTTGTGCTTGCCTGGGAAGTAATATTGCTAACATTTTGATGCAAATTTGCTGCGCTCATGATACATAATTTATTTTCATACAATATTTGTTTGGTTAATATCGAATCAATATTATGGCGTATTGTAATCGTCTACTGCAGCAGGTGCAATTGCAGGCCCCTACGGCGCCACCTGTCATGTGAAGGGAGTAGAAATTTTAGCGGAATCCCATTATCAAAGTTGGGCTGCTAAGGTTAACGGCTTTACAATAAAGCCCAGAGGGGGAGCTGTCTTGGACCATGATCATCCAGCCGCAACTGAAAAGGCTGCAGTGGTAAATGTACACAATGGTAAAAATGGGGACTGCGTTTCTTTTCTGTTCCAAACAATCTTCCCAGTTATATTGTTCCCAGTTCAGGGCGTAACCACTACAAAAACTATTTGGGATACGTTAAGAAATCGGTACGGTCTGCAACACAGAATTATTGTGAATTTTTGTGCCGTCTCTAAAGCCAAAATACAAGTGAATGAGGCAACCCCACATTTATTACTAGGGTTATAAGCCAAAGCCAAACCTGTATTGCCACAGGGAAGCAAATAACTCAGCGTGAGGCATGTATGATTATTTTTGATGGTTTAGCTAGGCTACAATTGCAGAATAAGAGATATGTTGTATCAGCAACAGAATTTGACAATTGATTTAGTACAAAATTCTATGCCCATAGGCAATTATTACTAGATCAAGTACAACAAAATACTACGGGCGTACAGTCATTTATTTCCATGCCTTTTCCAAATGTAACGAGTATGGTGCATTACCTATCCCTTATGCATATACTACATGTCCAAGATGTTATGGTAGTGTGTCAGTTAACTCAAGTTCAAAATGTACCTCAAACCTCTCAGTCTGGAAGAATTGTTAATGCAGTTAGCACAAATTCTTGGTCCTGTGGGAGGGGCCAACATCATTTCTCCCAATGTGACTGTAGACCATGGGAACACTGTGTAGGGGTCAGGTGCTGCTTGTCCTGGGACTATGGGCGCGGAAGTGACCAACGCGCCAATAATCGCCTTGGTGGCAACTCTGAGAAACAGTCTGACCACTCTGCAAGGCCGTAATTTAATAGGGGTAGAGGTGGCCGCAATAATCGAGGCCGAAGTGGCTCAAGAAGTCAGAATAGTGATTCGAATGAACATAGCACTCATAAAAAGGCTTATGGCCTAGGCTCTCCCATTCCATTAGGCCCCACCAGCCATATATTCCATTTTGATAGTGGTGGTGACACTCACGGCCTTAATTTTAAGCCTCTAGGGGTAAACCTGTCCACTTGTAAAACAGTCAGTATGGGTCTGGCCACCAACGAATGAAAACTTTGCCGTTTTGGTTTTAGCCCAAGAAAATGCGACTGGTCGTAAACTGCAACGGATTTAGTGATAACGCGAAAGAATTCTGCTCCGAGAAGGGGATACCTCACGCAGCACGATGGTGAACAGTCCTCAAGAGAACTCTTCCGTGGAATGGACACATGGGGTTATTAAGACAATGCAGTTAGCACAAATTTGGAGGTGTTGGAGGTACCAACATCATTTCTCCCGATGTGACTGTAGACCACGGGAACACTGTGTAGGGGTCAGGTGCTGCTTGTGCTGGGGCTATGGGCGCGGAAGCGACCAATGCGTCAATAATCACCTTGGTGGCAACTCTGACAAAAAGTCTGACCACTCTGCAAGACCATAATTTAATAGGGGTAGAGGTGGCCACAATAATCGAGGCCAAAGTGGCTCAGAATAATGATTCGAATCTTAATGATGCGGACTTACCAAGCTGTTTTTTGGCCGACGCAGCGATTGCTGCCGTAAATGCCCGCAACTGTTTTAGTACCAAGGTTCATACTAATGGTAAATCTCCTCTTGAGAAGTGGGGAGGACGCTTTTGGCTGCTTTGTTTACCTCCACTTAGTAAGACTAAGTGTGGGATGTTTGATCCTATGGCTAAAACGCATATAAACCTAGGGTATGATGATGCATGACACGGATACAAATTGTATGATCCGTTTGTGCATAAGATTGTATGAGTTATAACGTTGATTTTTACGAGGAAAGGAACGGATCCGAGTTGTACGGCCCGGCCATGGACCTCACTACGTACCAAGTTCTTGGTAATTGGATGAAGAAAATGCCTGGCACAGCGGTGCTATTGGTGTAATTCAACACAGATTCATCAGATAGTGATGATGATGAAGTAAGTACCTCACGTTCCCATTCCTCACCCTCTACCTCAAGCTTAGTCCCCTATTAATGTAGCAACAGAGATGGTTAACAGCTGAGTTGTGGATAATCCCCCAGTGAAACGGAGTCAACAAATCCCGACCCGGTTTTCTAAACGAATTAGAGGGATCTTTCCTTGCTATTCTTATGACGATAGGGGTCACATTGTCATAGATTCTCAGAATGAGAATGCCCCCTAGTAGTTCATAAGAGGTTTTATTACTAATCTGTCTAACATTTGTTATTGTTAACTAATATTCACTAAACATAAGATGGGGAACAAACTTACATTTGTTAACTATTAACACACATGAGGCTGTTGACTGTGAGTCAAAATTTTTTTTATAGATTCTGTAGGTCGGTACCACGCTCAGGTGTTGTGAATTAATATTGTGGTGGAAGTTGCAAGCACTCAACTGTTGGTGCAATGTAATGAATTACCTTTTAATACCTTATGATAGAGCATTTGGTTTTGGGTAGATATAACATATTTTGATATCATTGACATATATCTGTACAGCGTTATAGCGTTGATCTGTGAAACAGCACAACATCACGAGGGGGGTTTGTGGCATGCAACCTTGCGTAACGTCACTGTGTAATGACGTTGTGCTGCTTCTCAATGGCATATGTCGTTATCGTGACGTACTTTAATGTTGGAGAAGGACATTATTGTGATTGTAAACTCGTGTGTTTACAGATGTGACAACATTACCACAAACGTGGGAAGCGAAGAATAAAGATCAGTTTGCCGTCATCATGATGTTTCTTCCTTCCATTATCCAGTTTTAACCAGCCTAAGTAGGAAGAATTTGTTAGTAGCCCTGTTCAATTCCAAGCGAACACGGTTCACATCCTCTGAAGGAGGAAGTAGTCAAATTATCACAATTCGACACTCACTACCTAGGCAGCTAACTGGAGCTTGTAGACGAGATGTAAACCATGCCATGTCAGAGGCTCACGATTGACTACAACGCTATTGGTATTAGTTTACCAACCTCGCCCTACAAAAACAGGCAGCGGAGAAAAATAAAAAGTGTAGGGGTCGCGTTCTGCAGAGGTCCTGGGTTCACATGTCGGGTTTGAAGGCTACTAATGAATGCTAGAATTAGTTTTAATTGAGATTAAGCGCTATGAGCACTACAATTTCAAAACACTTGGCTATAAGCAATGGACCACACTCGACACAATCTTAGCTTTAATGAAAACTGCCGGTTTAATAACATAACATTACGGCCATTACAATTACTTTCATGTTACAGGATGGCGAGCAATCTAGAGTTTCAGGATTTGGTTATCAGATATGAGCAAGATTATAATTGTAACCAGTCAATTAGACATCACATGACGGAATGTGGTGGACAGTGACGTCATGCAAAGAATTAAATAGAGCACTGAACGCAATTGGTGTTATGATTGGGTGTTAAACCCAAATTTAAGTTTGACCTCTCATTACGAACTATTTTGAAAGATTAGGCATCACGTAACGAGTTAGTTACTCATTACTTAGTGAAAAGGGGAAGAAAACATCTCGTTGCGGGTTAATGCACTGAATTGAAACCAAGCCAGGGACCTTTTTAGCAATTACAGAAAACTTGACAAGAATCGCTAAATTTACTAGTGACAAGAAAACTTCAACTGCGGCCACATGATAATACAAGAGTTAAAAGCACAGCGAGACACAAATCCACAAGCTAAGCTAATTATTAGCGTACACCATTCTAAACCAAACGATTTCCAAAACACATACCAAGCTTATACCATTGAGTTCGCCTTCGTTGAAGGATTACCTACTTACGTATTAAACCTCAGAAAATTAGCTATGGGCAACTAATAAAAATAACGAGGTCGCTAATTACCTTTCTCAACAGCACAGTTCATAATCAACGAAGGCGAAGGACGATGGTAGTTGAGTCCCAGGTTTTGCATCACTGCTGGCCGACCAGCGGTAATGTAAAAAATAAAATTAACATTTAAAATTACGAACAAGATTCAGGAGTGCCAGCAAAGGTGAGCAGCGGTATTGTCAAAGCCACAGCAATCCGACAGATGACAGGAGATACATCGGTCGAGTTATAATGGGTGATCGCGATTTGCATAATCCTCTGACTAGAATTATAAAATGATTACAAACACCAGAAAACATTAGGAGTGTAGGGAAAATAATTTTGTTACTATACGTTAAATTGAACAAGCTAACTTAAATCCAACAGAAAATTTTATTTATTTAGTGTTTATTTATTTCAGGAGATGATGACATATCTGATGACGAAAAACCATACGATTGACGAGCAGGTAAGTGATGACCTACAAGTGCGAGCAAGCGGAAATGGATTCACGCCCGATTTAGTTGGCTTAAGTTACAGAAAGCTGGTAAATCAAGGAGCAAACAAGCGAAGAGCTGCCAATAAAGTGTAATATCGGGCTGAGTGCTATCGGGACGATAGCTGCTAAGACGGCATGCTTGTAAATGGCTGAATTATACATATTTCTAAATGAAGTATGCATGCGGGAAGTTATATGCACTTCAATTTCAGGTGGCATGGCATGAAGAAATGCAAAACGTAAACCTTCGTCCTTAGACATTCGGCCTTGCTATCTTCAGGCTGTATGCGTCGAAGCTGCGAGCGATGCCAGACGCTCTAATCTAGCTGAAAAAATTAGATTGTTTCTCCTTCCTTTAATTCAATTACATGAAATAAATATAGGGCTAAGATTTCACCTCTACAACCAAATCTATCGACCAAAATTTCCTTAAATACTAGCCAATCTTGACTGCTAGCAACATGAGGATTCATACCTAAATATTTTGGAACTTCACTGTGTATTTGCTACATGCAACAGAAACTAGTTTGGAATCTTTTAACGTAGAATCTAAGATACACAATTTGTCCACCATTAGAGCAAAAGTGACAATATCTAATGATTTGTCACCGCAAAAAGGAGTGATTGCTTTTTAGCAGCTCGGATTTCCTTCCAGAGCCTTTATTTCTCATGTGTGTCTTTATTCGAAATAGTTTGAAAAGAATATGCTATGGTTTTTAATACTTCAAGCTGACTGTCGCTTGCTAATCTTGCAATGTCGTTATTTGCCTGCAAACAAGCTGCTAAACTGTGATCTAAAAGTCTGTGAACTAAATTTTCTTTAACACTACTAGACTGTTGTCATTATTTTGATTTGGAGTAATATTTAATGGTCTCTGAATATCAGGTGGTACCTGCGGATGTATTAGCACATTTGGGTAAGTGGTACATGAGAAAGAACTGGTACCTGAGAGTTAATGACATTTGCATGCTAAGTGGTACTTGAGCATGGTTTTATATTTGTGAATTTAATAGCGCTTGAGAATTCAGTGGCACATTAAAATTTAGTGGCACCTGAGAAATTAATGGTACATGCAAATTTAATGGTATCTGAGAATGCACTGGTATTTGAGTACTAAGCGTTATTTGAGAACTAGGTGGTATAGGAATAAGAAGTGGTACATGACTATAGTATGCTACATAATTATCGTGTGGAGATCTAGAAGAAATTCTACCTCTAGAACACATCTAGGTGGTGGTAAATCCAAAACATCACTAATATCATCAATAGTGTAGATAGCTTCTGATTCTGTATCTGACTCATCTGGATTCGTGTTAGCATTATCCTGATTTGGAATACTACCAGAAATATCGGTAAATTCGACACTTTTGCCTCTATTTGAGGGCTTTATAATGGTTCTACCCCTAGATGAAACTAGAACTGTGCATCTAGCACAATTTCTCCTTTTTCTAGGCATTTTAACACTGATATTTAAGCTTGTATTTGATTTAATTTAATGTAATACACTGTTTTGAATACTAGCACACCCACAAAATCCCTGCAATTTGTAACTCAAAATAATGAAAATGTCCTTTAAATGTGATAAATACTAGGCCTATATAGTAGCCAACACAGGAATAACGGCAATAATGTGGCGAAAATTTATTTTAAACACTGCCACAAGCACTAATTCCTGTACTAAACAAGATAAATAGCACACAGTTTAAGTAGTAGATAAAATGGTAGAAAACAAGACTTTTGAACAGTCCCCAACCCTCCTGCAGGCCCGTCCTTCCTTTCTGCAGATGGGGGTTCCTAATATTTTTTGCTTTTTTTTTAATGTTGCTGTTTGTGGGAGCATTTTTCTCGTTGTGTCCTCTCTTTTTTTATGAATATTTTTGCAGGTTTTCCCGGCAAGTAGGTCGGTCATCGGCCTATTTGCTTACAAGTGAAAAAGTGGTGAGCACCAGTGACCTCTAACAGCCTCTGGCAAGCAACGGCCACTTCCGCTACATTCTCAAGGAAAAAAACCCGATTTTGTAGGCCACTAAAAGTTTACAGAATTTATTTTTTTCTGAATTAATGTTCCAAATTGTTTTTCACTCATGTTGCCTAACTTATCAAACCTAGTTTAACTAATTTAAGCTAACTGACAATAACAACAAAAGCACATGAAACTGATAATAAAAACAATCGTTTGTTGTATGCGGTCAAGCAGGGCTGTGCAGTTTCGTCATGTACGTCTTTTTGAATAGTTTTTTTTTAGAAGTTTAAAAGTGATTCTCCACGGATATGTGACGTGAAACGGTAGTATGGTGAATAGTAAAGTCGGTTAGTACAAAATTAAGTGATTTTAGAGCCAATACTTGGCAGTAAAAGAAGCCGTGAATAAACTGCCTGAGGCGTACGAGGAACCGAAACAGCATTTATTTACAATTTACTTACGTCAGCCAAAATAGAGAGATTAACTCATACGATTTTTGTTCTGCATAAGGTAGATACTTTTATAAAACAACAAGCCTTTATATATATTAACTGAACTTAAAGTGACATTAAAAATACCAAAGTCGAGGGATTTTGGTGTAAATCCATCTGCCAATTTTACTGTCAACACTGTGCCTAACCCATGATTAAAATCAAAAATTGTAAAAACACACACGAAAAAATGCCGTTGGGGGATCGTGAGTGTGTGACGGAGCCTACAGCAAAACCTTTATAAGAGACGCATCATCAATATTATCTTTATTAATAAAATCGAGTTGTCGCGTAGGATGGACGGCAACGAGACGGCCACAAGACGGCCGCCACAAGACGGCCGCAAGTAATTGATAGAGCACATATCCGTCTTCATTGTTGGATGAGCCCGCTCGCCCTCTTTGTCGCGTAGGATGGACGGCAACGAGACGGCCACAAAACGGCCGCCACAAGACGGCCGCAAGTAATTGATAGAGCACATATCCACTTTCATTGTCGGTCGCTCGCCCTTTTTCTTTGCTACCGTCGGTAGAATGAGCCTGCTCGGCCTCTTGCTGATTGTTGAAGCTTCGTTTGTTTAATCCTACCTTACAATGTCTCCAATGCCTATTTATTTATTTCCGGTGTACAAAGGCGGATTTATTATGTCACATGCACAAAGGCGTATTTATTTATTTCACATGTACAAACGCGTATTCCAACCATTTTTGCAGGAAAGAATCATATGTAATGTAAGTGTATGGACTCCGGAACAAGGGATACGCTAAATGAGGGAGTGAAGCAAACGAAAAACACCCTTTTCTAGCCAAGGTACGCAAAAACACATAGACGGGATACACGCATTCCGTAACAAACACATGAGGAAGGAAATCGTCCCAGTGTTTTTAACGGTGCATCAAACACCACCCGTGCGTAGCACGGGCTTCCTCTAGTAGTCAATAAGGCCTGGAAAAAAGTTTAGTTCACAGGCACAGGACCAAGCCACGAGGCTTTCTTATTTATTTTTACTTATTTTGAAAATGCTACAAAAATGCTCAAAATTTTTCTTTAGCCAGAAACAACATACATATGCACATGTCAAGAAATAAAGTTGAATAATTTTTGTTTAACGTATATTCCTACACGCACAATTATTCAGATCAGTTCGACGTTTTTTCGTTTGTATTTTTCGTAACCAACAGATTTCTTTTAACTACAAAAACACAGTAACAGCCAATTAACTTACTTTCCAATTTTTGCCGTTATTTAGGGTGAAATTAAACTTCTATATGATTGATATTGACTAACAAATTGCCAGATGCATGATCAAGTCGGGTTTATATGGTGCATTTGGCAATATTTTTATCACAATCTGCCAGTAATACTGTTTAACCCTTTGAACGGGCCATTCAGGCTGAATTTGGTAATGCCCAGGACGGGCAAAAACAAGCAAAAAATAGAGCTTGTGACAGACTCTTAGAAAAAAATCATAACTTTTCACACAGTTAAAGGACAGTAATGAAACTAATCTCATTTTTTCATAATTAAATTGGCTTTCTCGCTGCGTTTTCAGATTTGCTGTCAGTTGTAAAAAAAATGTAAAAAAATCGTAAAGTTATGAAATGTAAAAAAAATACTAAACTTGCTGTTTGTGTTTTTTTTTCACAATCACGAAATGGTTTTCGATTGCCTTCAAATCGTGTGATATGCACATTCAATACCTAAATAATACCTGCAAAATTTTTTATTACGAAAAGCGTAACGTAAAAGCTGTAAAAAAATTGTAATAAAACATATTGTGTAGTACGCTTGTTACAACCTTTGTGCTAACGCTTCGTGTTGGCTGCACTGCATAGCGCGCTTGCACTGCATAGCACACTTAGTAAAAGAGTAAAAAAAAATGTTTTTCTACCTTTACTTGCTTCCATGAGCATGAAACTCCTCGAAACAGCCACTTTTGCACAAGGACACATCGCACATTTTACAACCGAACTGGCTTTCGGGCGGCCGTTGTCCGTCTGGCCGCTTCCTTTTTGCCTTGCTGCACATACCGCAAGCGTGTGTTCTATCTTCCAATTTGGCCAGTTTATGGATAGGTGATTGCACTAACTGTACATCGGAACTTCTCTGATGTTGTTTTCGTGTAGATGCAGTACGACATCCCTCTCCATCTCCAATCAACAAATCACTAAGTCCAAGATGAAAATCTAGGTGGTGTTTGGGCCTCATATTCCATGTCAGGGCCAACATGATAATAATAAACGCATTTACAATCATCGTGCCAAACACGTACCAAACCACATATCTCCACCACTTTACACTTTTTATTTCGATCTGGTAGTACTTGCGGTACTGATCAGCAAGATCTACTCCGCCCATGTTCTTGTTGTACATCACTATAGGTTTGGGCTTTTGCACAGTTTTGGTTTCTCCCGATTTTTTTTACGGGAAATTTGCTGCATGCCAGGCTCATAGTTTGATGACAACACATGCACAACTTTCTTGTCATGCCATGCAGTGGCTACGATTTCATTACATTGCATTACTTTCGGTTCTCCTTTCTTTAATTTTACATTTTGGAGAGGGTATGCTTTGCGATTTGAGAGTACAGTGCCACAAATGTACGTTTTTTAATCGACGCACAACTGAACAGACCCGAAAAAATTGTCACAATAAACGGTTCACCAGCACTGTTGAAACGGTTCGGTTAGTCACCACCGAGTAGCCTAAGCCATGCTCCGAATCAATACCTGTAGATTTGCCAATATATACTTCCCCCGACTGGGATGAAGCACATACCCAAATTTTCAAACCTCGTTTTGTGGGCTTCATCAGCATGTATTGGATGAAGCTGACACGAACTTTTGTTTTTTTCATTGCTTCGCCGACTGACAGTTCACCATGTGGATCATATCGGTCTAAAAAGTTTGTGCTATTTCCAGCAACGGTCGTACTTTGTACAGCTTGTCAAACTCAGCAGTAGTCCTCGCTGGTTCTTTAGTAGAATCGTTGCAATGAAAAAAATCGCAAAATTGCAAGAAAACAATCACGAGTCATGGCATTTCGTATTTTGGGCACGCCCAGTGCGTCATTTTTGCTCCAGTAGCTTTTCAGTGTTGGTAGTTTATGGATGCCCATTAGAATTAGTATACCAATAAAACATTGGATTTCTTTCAACGTTACATCTTTCCATGAAGCTGTTTTGCTTCCAGCTGACGGTGTTGACGATCGACTTGTTGCACTGCTGCCCCCGCCGTGACTCGTCCCTGCTGTAGGCTCACTGACCGTAGCAGTTGGCGTGGGCATGTTTTGCACGAAGTACAAATTCGTTTGCTCCACCCATAACTGAAACAAGTTATTACCATACATAAGTAAAAAATAATCCAAGAATGATGCTCTTTCCGGATTCAAATTGTGCTGAGCACTACAATTTACCCTTGAAAACTTTTCCAACACCATGGCGGCAGGTGCAGCAACATCAGCTTCGACGTCGGAATTTTCCTGAATTTCGCGGTCGCTGTCGTCACTATCGCTGACCGAACTGACGTCAATATCACTAAAGTCACTTCGTTTGAACGTTGCCTGGCTAGACGGATTTCATCGTTTTCGAATCACTCAAAATCCGATTCATCCGACGACATTTTAGTAGGATTTAGCTACACGACGATGTCGTGCGTTAGGCCTAACTTCCAGTTTCGCAGCAGATTGAAAAAACGAAGTTTACAAATTAATTAAAATACTAAACAAGCCTCCATATTTATAAAAAAAAGTGTCGGCCAAGCTCAGCTATCTGGTCTCTGGTCTCTGATAATTTTTTCATTCTGACCAATAGGAGCGCCATTTATTTACAACAAACGAGATGATGTCAGCGTGGCCGCAGTCAGGCGCTCCCGTCCTCGCGAGTGCGGGCGCATTCAGCCGCACCCGTCCTTAAAGGGTTAATATAGAATTAGGCATTTTTCTATTCATATTTAACACGGGAATCTTTAGCTCGTACGGGTACCGCGTGCAAAGTGTTAAAAATCAAAATACTTTAACACGCAAGGAAACTCGGCCATCGTTTTGAAGACCAATTACCCTAAACTTTCCTGCATAGTCTAGTTCATAGATCAACAACGACGAGGCATTTATGTTAAAATTAAACCTTGAATATTTCTTCAACCTTTGCATTGGGAGAGAATTGACTTTCACTGCTACTAATGTAAACAAAAACTATAGCCTACATAATAAAACAAATTTGTACTTAAAAACTTTTGGTTTAAAATTCGGAATTTCGTCCAAAATAGGATATTTGTCACCCTGCAGATTTTTTAAACTATTATGTGCTGTGTGATTACAAAACTGCAGAAATGAAAAACTTTATCCTAAAAACCGATTTTAAGGCTTGTAATAATTCAAAAAGCTTTAAAGACTTTTCTATGTAAAAATAAATGTTTACCTGCTCTGCGGATTCGATGCTTCACCCGTAAACATTAGTTTGGCAAACACTCGATAAGTGTGACAAACCCGACTTTTGAAGGGATTATTTAGGTCAGTAAAATTCTAGCCCCTGGGACCCGTTTGAAAAATGAAACCAGGAAATGAACTCTGAGGTGTATGGGAACTTCCTAGCCATTTTGGAATGTGTAATTTAAACTAGATTTCCTTGGTAATGAGGTCAGCAAAATGTGTATTTAAACTGAGGTTTTTTTGTGTTTCAAATTAGTACTCTCCTAATTTCCAGGAGAATGCTCGGTCTCCCTAGCTTGGATATATTAGTTATTCTTTGACAAAATTAGTTCTTTTTACTAACAAACATGAGCAATCTAGAGGTCTTGAAAGCTAACTAAGTACTTTCACAGAATTAGAGTTGCTTATCAAATAGTAAGTATCTATCCACCCAAAACCAAAACTGAAGGCAAAACCCACCAAGTTTCCAAAAACGATTGGCCTTTGAAGGTAGTGATATCATTCAACCAGGGAAAGGCCGCCAAGGTCAATCTTATTAACCAAGTTAATCGCACCGACTAATAGTTCGAAAGTTAAATGAAGCAATATTCAAGTTTTCATTTAACGTCCAAAGTATTATTGGGTGCGTTTAACTTGGCTAATAGGATTGACATTGGCGGCCTTTTCCTGGTTGAATGATATTACAACCTTCAAAGGCCAATCATTTTTGGAAACTTGGCGGGTTTTTCTACCAGTTTTGGTTTTGGGTTTTGGTTTCGATTTTGGGTGGTTTTGTGTAACTTTTTTATAGAGGAATTTCATTTCTATAAATTTTCACATTTATAATCTACAAATCCATCTTGCACACACTAGCTAACAATCGCTGATTTCGTTCGCTTCACTCACTCAATGAGCACATCACCTTCAGTTGTTTTGTTTCCCTGCATCTTCCACTAAATTTTTTCCTCAGTTCATTGACATTTAGTCACGCAAAAACCCCCGATTGTCGCTGTTACTAAAATAGCAGATGGCAAGCATTTTATTTTTGGGTTACTAACAAAAACCCCGTTAGCTCATCGATACTCATATTGTTGACCATCATGCAACATGCATCCCTTTATTCTTACGCAATCCACAGAAACGTTAATATTTCCTTATTTTGTCCTTCGTTACAGTTCAGTTTTTTGTTCGTCCAGGCTTTTACAATTAATCTAAGGACCAGTGTTGATTGTTCAAGCCATTGTTGCTTGAAAGCTTTGGTTGCAACTTGGAAAAGAAACAAAATTTAATTTCCCTGGTGTCGAATTTCAAAACCCCCACGCATTTGTCCTGACCCCTACAACCCCAAAACCAACAAAAGGCCAATCCTCAGATCACCATGTATCCGTGTGCAAAAGTTCAGGTATGCGTGCAAAAGTTCAGGTACGTAGGCCTCCTCAATTTTGTGCTAGGCATGAGCAAAAAGTCTATGGGATTTAACATGGTAAAAATCTTATTAGCTAGTCAGCTAGCTAGACAGTAACATAAAAACAACGTTATTGATGCATCTTTTTCTGTATGATTGGTGGACACTCATCCTTTAAAGTTTAGTTTTTTTAATCTCTGACCCTTCCCCTTACATTTTCCACAATTTGAAACATTTCTGTCGCATTGGGATTTATCCTCAACATGCCAAAATATGCTTTCAGTTGCTTACAGTTAACAGGCACATGTCTGCTAGTGAGCCGCCTTTTTACAACTATAAATTTTCAACAACCAGATGTCTACAATGGGATGATCTACTGTTACTTGGCAGTGACACACTAGCGCTGATTATTTATTGTAATTTTAGTATTTTCAAAAGTAATAATAATGCTTAGTGCTTGTGAGTAAATCTAATGTTTAAACCTAATATTACTTCAATAATGCTGATTATTAGAGTCTAGTTGAAAAGTTTCTGAGTTGGTTGGTTGGTCTAAGAGAACAGAAGCAGAGGAGTGGACCACATAATGGTGGGAATGCAGAGGGGGGCAGAGGTAACAGAGGCAGAGGTGTAATTGTTCAGCTTTTACGTGGTTTTCTGCTAAACACCAATAAAATGTAATGCAAGACATAAATAAATTAATCTGGTTAGTTCCCTTTCCGCGGTTTACAGTTGGATAATTTCTCATCCTTGCAGAGGGTGAATGGGGGAGTGGGGAGGATTCATACCACATAATGATGGGAATGCAGAGGGGGCAGAGATAACAGAGGGTAATTGGGGTGTTATTGTAGCTTTAGTATTTTCAAAATTACTAATTTTCCAAGATAGATAGAATAAGAAAATGGAGAAAATTATACTTTATTCAGAAATATTAACCCAATCCAAAAAGCAAAAATTATGAGTGTGTAGCAATTTAAACATAAAACTAGATTAAAAATAGCATACCCAAAACTGCTGGAAATAGAAAGTGCATTATCACTAAGCTTAGACTTGCCAAGGAGCACAAAGTTGAAAATAGTTTTGTTTAGCTTCACATTTAAGGGATTTTATAGCAACTCTTTCCATAGTTTTCTTTGCATTTACGAATTTAGCAATATTAATAAAACAGTAGACTTTGTCTTTCTTACGAGACACAGTATCGGGAGAAAGAGAAAGCCAAAAAATTGAATTCTTGGTCACAGCGTCATGCATTTCTATCGGGTGTCAGGGTAATATTCTGACCAGGTAACAAACTATCGAGGGACCTTAGCGTGGTGATGTTACGAAGCTCAGGCGGGGTAGAAATGCATCTTGCTTGTACCACGGAATATGTAGGGGTGAGTTTAGGACCAGTGCTAGTAGAGGTGTATTCAGTTTTGGTGTCGGGAGTAATTCGCATTATAGGAGCTTGAGCTGGAGTTGAATAATTGGTGAGACTGCAATTGAGAGGGGTCGACAATGTCTTCTCACTAGCAGTGACGGCTTCGGAAGGTGATGGGGATAAATCCAATGCTTCGTAGTCATCCTCGTCACTTTCTTCATATTTGTAAGCTTTAATCGGGGTCGTCTGTGTGGCTAGAATGTTTTTAATCAGGATAGTTTGCGTGGCTAGAGTGTTTTTCATGGGTGTTGTTTGCGTGACTGCACCTAGCACCGGTCTCGGTTTCAGCATGCTTACTACAGGCTTAAAAAAATTCTTGTAGTGATTCTTCTTGTTGTCTCTCGCCCAAACGTCGATTAAAAAACTTTTTAGTTAAACGTTTTTTGAGTTTTGCGATTTCTCGTTTTGTCTCCATTCTTTTGTTTAATAGGCAAAAATGAACGTTTATATCTCCCCCCGTTTAAAGCTTGATAATCGCTAAAAATCTGTAAGGCTTTTTCCAACAATTTTGACACAACATTTTAAAGTCTGAAAATTCCATGTCAGGGCCAACATGATTTCGTAAACGTGTTTCAAATTTAACTCACCTACTGGAAAAAGCATTATTAAATTTGCATTGTTTAGGAATTCTCGTGTGTCCTTGATCAAAGTAGCGCTCTAAGTTTTTTTGTTTATCTAAAAGGCAGTGCAATGCAATACTTTGTACTTTGGTTGACATTAAGTTTTACTGTAAATAAATAATCTGTCATAATCCAACCATTGTTCGTTACAGATAAAATTAAACAGGAAGTTAGTTTTTCCACAATACGCAGGGCCTGTTATCAGCATCTGATATTTGAAGGTAAAAATGGGTGATTTTTCGGTTCTTCCTTGGGTACAAAAAAGTGGTAGTTATTAATTTCCATCACGTTTTTTATTTACACATTTTTTTAATGCTTACAGAGATGCTAAACTCATAAACTCTTCATCTGAAAACTTGCCACTGGAGACATCGGGATGCACCACTCCATATTTTACGTTACTGGGAGAATCATTCATAATGTATACTGTATTAATTCTCCTGGTAAGTTCCGTCAAGTTTAAAACACTGTAAGATGGTAAGTTAAACCACGGTTTGTGTATTACGTTTTTGTTAAGTTTACCTTTGTCTGTGGATATTTTCAAAACCCAAGTTTTAAGACATATCAGTTTATTGCAGTCACATGCCTTTTCGCAAGAGGAGTAATAGGGTGAATCTGTGTGCATAGAATTAGGATAATTGAACATGGTCAAGAAACTGGCTTCTGATCTTCACACTTGATCTCTAGTTTTTTTATATTTCGATTTTTCGCTCGAAAAAGGAGTTCCTGTACCCTTTAAATCTTTAAACTGTATGGAAGGAGACAAGTTATACTTTAAACCATCGTTAATTGTTTTTGTTAAACAACTGTAATTTTCAGCAATTTTTTATGCAAGAGATTGGAGAGATTAGTTGGCCAGGTTGGTTGAGACATCTTGATGTAATTCTTTTTTTAATGTTGAAAAAAAATAGGGGGGGAGGGTAAATCTACACAATAAATTGATTTGAAGAAATTTTTTTAAGACCCAGTTTGTGATAATAAGAAGTGCAAAAATCTGAGAAATAAAAAGAAAACACGACTGCCATGGTTGGAACTCAAATCCGCAACAACCGCTTACTAAGTCAGGGATATTATTAGTACGCGGATGTCCTGGGTTCTAGTCCCTGGACAGTAGTGTTTTCTTTTTCTTTCAGATTTTTGTGCTGTGGAATATTTTCAGTAATTTTCTAGTTTTTTTTGGTACTTCTGACTTCAGTTTTTGAACTTAGGGCAGATCTTCCATTCAAACTCAAGTGAATCTTAAAACCAACCTTAATACAAACCTTAAAATGCTCAGTTATTTTCAGAAAAATCCATCGTACATCCTTTTTTTTTGCTCAAAAATACTTTTTCAGCTTTTTGTTCAAGGCCACTCATACCTGGGGGGAGGGGTAGATTCGTATATTTAAAAAAGATGTCTGTTAATAAGTTTGGACAATTGTTGAAAAGGAAGAGAGGGGAAGTGGTGAAGTGATGGGATTGGCCCGAGAAGACAACCTGGACTAGGGTACGTTTTAAACCCCCTAAAACAACTACGACATGCAAAGCAGGCATGTAACTAAAGGTGTACCTGCATTGAACCTGAAGATGCAGTAAATTATTCTCAGATTGGTACTCTGGCAACAGACGTTTAGAAACTTAAAACCGACTTACCACCTGCCATTACCAGCGATGAGTTGGCTTCTGCCATTTCTAGCATCAAACAAAATGCGTTATAGTTAGATGATGTTGACGGGAATTTTTAGGCCAAGAAGAAGCAAATTAAGGACACTGCTTTTCCCAGGCATGCTGTAACGCGGCAACTAAAGTGTACGTTGACAAAAATTGCTCAGTACAGGACGACCAGAAAGTGTACTTCAGTGCAACGCACAAGCAGATTAGAAATTTAAGCGATCCTACTTTGGCAAATGATGCTGTTACTATGGTATTCGTCGACAACAATTGCTTGTTACAAGATGATCGGACATAGCACTTTAATGCCGCGAACAAACAGATTAGAAACCTAAGCGAACCAACTTTGGCGAGTGACGTGGCTACAAAGAAACTTGTGGATGAAAACAGTTTCATGCTGATCAGTTTCAGCATGAAAAGCCCTTTGGTAAAAGTGAGCAATTGGTTCGTTAATTCCGGTCCTCCCTCGAGCTTCGTGTGTACAAGTTCAGGTTTAATTCATAAAGCAATTTCATACTGCAGCGATCCGAGCGTTGCACTAATTGCTAAATGTAAAATAGATACAAGCACCCTTTACATTACGAAACTAAAGGACGAGCATTCGACAGTTACTGTTTTAGAAATTCCTTACATAATAGAAAAAAATTTGCCCATCGCGATAGAGGCATTCGAAGAGTTTCACCCAGAAGACGTTTATTTCCAGTTAGATTTGCATGTAACTTTTCATTAGATGATTTGTCTCATCCTATCTAAAACAGCTTCGTAATTACGTGCCTTAGAGAAGGTGCTTAAAAAAATAAGCAAAAGTGACCGTACCAAATCTGATCAAAGTTTTGTACACGTTTGTAATTGTATTTTATTCCCGGTTCCAAGTAGTTTGCCACCGACCGGGGAGGACCCATGTTGCCAAAACTATCGAAATAACAAGGTTCTCCCGAAACGGTGGAATAAGCTACCCAGTCACTTCTGTCTCCATCGTGGAAAATTTCCAAGTTTACTATTCCGTTTTCACCAGTAGGCTAAAGTTTTAAGGGAAGCGTGTCTTTACTATAAGTACCTCTGCATTTTTGAATTTTCATTACTCTAGCCAACCCGTTTAAATCAAAGTTCGTTAAAGGTTTACTAAAGTCAATTAAACCTTGGGTAGTCTTAAGTAAAGACTCTGCTTCTGTTTTGCTCAATTTTTTTTCGAGCCAGAACTTTCCACTTGCTTGTGAGTTCAGCTAGAATTTTTGCATTGTTTTGTGCCTTTTTAACGGAAGATACCACCCCTGCAGTTCCGCCCGCCAATCCTCCAATCCCAGCTAAAATCGATCCTAGCAATACCAATGGCAAAAAGCCGCCTTTCCTTTTTCGTGATAATGTGTTGAGTGCCATATCTTTTTATTATTATCATTATTATTAATTAATAAACATCTTTGACTTTACCTCTGTCCAACTTTAGATTCATTTTCCTGTCTCCAATAAGCAGAGCGTGACAAGTAGTGTAAGTTGGCACTGCTGCTCTAAACAGTTTGACTTGTACATCCACGATTCCCGATTGAAGCCTCTAGTACTGTTTGGCGCAATCCAACACCACAAGAGGATAGGCTTTCTTGCACTGAAGCAAGTCGAAACTCAAGTCGTTAGTGTCGTAGCACAGCTGCCGAAATTGCTACGCCATTCTGTACAAGCCGAAGTACTCTCCATTAGCATAATTTGCGTTTAAATCAAGAAATGGATATCTTTCTGAATTTAGAGTCACGTGAGTGTCTTGCAGACTGCAGTGATACAACACGCCAGGGTTTGAAAAGCTAGAACTATCCACCTAAGTTTTTCAACAGTGGAAGTAATCAGCACGCAGTTGTCGTAATGCCAATGTATAAATCCTAACTCCATGGTCACGCCGTGGTCGATGAGATTGTAGAGTTTAAGTTTCTGCTCGTCCGATGCAGTGACATGTGAAACGATCCAGCTGATGCTATTTAGAACAACTTAGCCATTGGTCGCTGCCGCTGCTTTGAAGATGGCGTTCGTGTGGCTCGCTCTCATGAGTGTGAACACATGTTTAGTTCCGTAGATTAGCTTATCATAATTTTCGAAAAATTCCATGATGTGTTTCAGAGGGATGGCGAATGTAAAGCTTCCCTTGGGAGTTGTTTCAATGATGATGGACGCATGCTGCTGTTTGTATCCGAAGTTGGGCAATTTAGCATCGACTGATGCAGCAATATCCTACGCCCAGCACTGATTGAGCAAAGCCGGTTGCTCCGCCGAGCCGTAGGTGAGCAGTCAATTCATCAGAGTACCGAACCCAGGATAATTTAACTCGTCGACTTGTTTATCACCGAGATGGTATTTAATATTAGAAAACAGGAACATGGGAGCATTATTAATCAATGCGGCTACGTCAGCATCGGCATAAGCCGAGTCATCAGCTTTCAGTAACCTCCTTTTAATCAGAAGGTAACTATTGGCAACGTGTAGAATTAAATCTTGGTTTTCTACGTGTATACGGATTTCCAAACTTATGTTGTTGAGATTGGTGCCCCAACATTAGGACTGTATTCGTGGTACGTGCAAGACTCGACCAATGAATTGTAAATCAAAGGTTCATTGATTTTTAAGTAATTTACAAGTTAATTTACGTAGTGAGTTCTACAATAAAGACTTCAAAGTGCTACTTAAGCATCATAACATCAACATGTACTCTACATACTCTGAGAAGAAAGTGAGCGTGGTAGAACATTTCAACAGAACACTGAAAACTTGAATATGGGAAAATTTCACCGGGCAGGGGAATTAAAAGTGGATACACATTATCAGCGAGTTGGTTTCGCAATACAATGACACGGGTCATTCCACCACAAAACTGAAACCTAGGGAAGTAACCAGACGTCACTAACCGTTGCTGAGACGAATTAGCCCTAAACAACTGCTGAAGAAATCCAAGTTTACCATTGGAAATAAAGTCAGGATTTCTAAGGTTAAAAAAAAGTTCGACAAAGGATATTTGCAAAATTTTACCAACGAAGTTTTCCAAATCCGTAAAGTGCAAAAAAAACCAACCAGTTACGTATCTTTTAAAGGACGAGTCAGGTGAACCGGTGCTCGGAGATTTCTATAACAGGAAATTAAAAAAACCCAAGTTCCAGATTTATTTATAGTGTAGCAAGTATTACGTAAAAAAAGGGGAAAAGATGGAAAAATGCTTTATTTCGTTAAATGGAAGGGTTATGACTCCAAGTACAACAGCTAGACGGATAATATAGGTAGTTTAAACTGAATTCACATGGCCATAAGCTAGAGTACTGACTGCATCGTCACAGACCCATCTCTTGCACACAGCACATCTAAACAGCACATTCTTGTACGTTTCGTGCACCACTTGTGCTGTTTTCTGAATGTCTTAGCAAGCCATTTTGTTCTTCCCATCCGATTGTAAAACACTATAGACATTCGACTTTAAACCTTCAAACTCGGAAATTGGGCACCCCATGCTCTCGTATTTTATCTTCCCCAATACTTTTTTGTTGATGTTGGAGTGTAGAAAATATTCTTTTGGGTAGTCCGATGTGTAGAACAACGACGCATCTTCTTCTATATCTTTGTAAATATTGCCCGTTTCGATCGATTAACACAAACTATACATATCCGTGACTAGGAGTTTACATCTCTCCGGTCCGTACTTTTTATCTTGTGGTCGTAGTGAAACCGATAGACTAGTAACTTTGACAACTCCAAGAGGCTAAAAACAACAACAGTGGGCTTGTTCAAAATGATGTTTGCGGGCGTCTTTTTAAAACTTACCAAATCCTTGGTTAGAGAAGTGAAACTCGTGGTGCGTGGGTGAGGGGCATACTTGATGGCTTTCTCTTTCGTCATTGCTATCGTCATTGCTTTCGTCATTGTTTCTCTTGCGCTTGTTCTCTATCGTCTTATCGAAAATGCTGTTATTCACCTGTTTGTAGAGGTTTCTGTCAAAATCGTTAGTAGCCGTTTGCCGTTTCTCCTTATTAAACTCGATGTAAGATTTCAGCCAAGACGCTTGCTTAAAACTGATCGCTCTGTGTATGCCGAGGGAAAGGTAGTATTTCAAATTACTATAGTGCATCACATATTTTTTCTTTGAGAAATGGTTAGTGGTTAGCTTTAGGCCTTTGCTGTACGTTAAACGCAAGTTCTTGATTGCCCGACGGCTCGGGGGCTAGCGGGAACTCATTGTGCGATGCACGAAGCATCTCCGGGTATTTCAAGTCTGCTCTCCGTAATTGTCGAGATTTATATCTTTAAGATGGTCTTCCGGCACCCATTCATACTCTCCGGTAGGTAAATACTCGCACATAACACAACCGTACAATTTGTTGAAGTCCGAAAATATGATGTAAGAATTCTTTTTATCAGGGACGAAGGTAGCTGGTATATAATGGTTATTGGCGTTAGTTTATCTTCTAGCTATAAACAAGACACTGCCTCTTATACCCTTTTCCACCATAAGATAAATGTCAATGTTATTGAAGAGATACAAAGACACTCCCGTCCTCTTGAGCACCGTGTCCCAAGATAGGGAGTGCGTAGAATTGTAATGGGAGGGGTCCAATCCGTAACTAGCCAAACTCGTCGCTCTAAATTTTTCAAAGACAACGGCTAAAAGCCCGACATCCGTCTACAAATACAGTTCATGGTAATCTATAAACGTTTTGCATTTGCCTAAACCTCATATCTTCATCGCGTTTTGATAAGATTGGACCAGATCGCTCCTTTCAACAACGAGGCAAATGCCGATGTGGGAGGTAAACACTTCTCTTCAAATACTTCCACATTTGTCAGGTATTCATAGGGAAACACACCTTTTTGCCGAAGGCCTTGTACGATTCCACAGATTCACCTTCGAAAAGCTTGTGCATGATGCCATCACAAATGCTTGACTATGAAATTAAAACCGCCCAATTTCATGGTGCTGATTCTTTCTTTGTTCTTAGCGATGATCCTAACATTATGCAGAGCCTTCAATTCTTTAAACGAATTCAAAGCCTTAATGACGATATAACTGTCGTATTTTTCGAAATTATGCATAACAACCGCTATGTTTTGTTCAAAGTGTAAGAAAAGTTACACTTGATGTGCGCGGCACCTCTAAATTCACTGGTGATGTGGTCATGATCTTGTACTTTCGTAAACTCGTTAAATTTTTCTTGGGGAATGGTAAATGCTCCTTGTTTGCAGATATGGCACACCGCAACTTCTTTGTACAGCAACCACTGCTCCTTGGTTAAACGTTTCATTCGTTGCTTATGGGAATCCACGTAAGCTACGATCTTTTTCTGCTCCTCTAATATAGATTTGAAGAAAACTTGCACGGAGTCTACTCTTCTGTACAACTAAAATACTCCTAAGTGGTCAACAATCACGTAGGCAAAACTCCAAGCCTGGTGTATGTGATTAACTCTGATGTATGTATCGTTTCCATCACAACTGGAAACTAGTTGGAGGGCCACTTTGAAGTGGCCCTCCAACTAGTTCCCAGTTGTGATGGAAACGATAAGCTATGTACAACATTTTGGAGATCGTTCTTGAAATTTTTAAACTGGATAACGTCATTGTCGGGCAACGAGGTCTTTCGAAACGAAACTCCCTCGCAAGAAGGAAGGTGGTAGTTTTTGTACTTGAAACGATTTCGAAAACCGTGTAAGAAATGCCTGCAAAAATACTTGCAGCTCGCGATGAATTTGTCGAAGTCTTTTACTGTCACGTCGTGTCCGTTGCGAAGAAGGAAGTCAACGGGATGCTTACTTTCAACTAAGGAACTCACGCGATGAACACAAGGCTCGTCATCCTCGAAACTAAAAACAGATACCGAAATGTTGTTGGCTTTTTCTAACGCCACCATTTTGGATAAAGGAATGGGGTCCAACACACGTACAACTAACTCGTGCACACGAGACAATCATGTTGCGAAGATGAAACGGGATGTATACTTGCCAACACGGACCACAGAAAACATCTCACATCTTCAGTATGCACATTGACCAGTATATCGGGACCTAGTTTGAGGTTGTTGGGGAGTGCTACAACCCGGCAAAAGGTCTATAACTTACAACACATAGTTCGGTGCATTCACATTGCTTGACAATCCATCCATTTCCTTCCACTGCAAACTCCAAAACTGCAATACTATGCAGAATCTTGTTTGACTTTTCCGAAAGAACCTCCTTGCTCCCCACCGTGACCATGTTGGAGTTAAAATAAGCTTTAATAGTTTCCGTATTATCCGTCACTTTTCCGAAGAGAATGAATAATCCAATTTGAGCTTTTATGTTTACCATAAGACGTCGACATTGTTCTAAAAAATTCCAATTTTGTCCTCATACTGTTCCAACAAAATCAAAGGCTCGTAGTGCATTTCATCCTGCGTAAAATCCCTCTTGAAAGTTAATAAGCATCTGTTGAAAGCATCGCGCACTAGATCAAACCCTCCTAAATCCAAACTATCGTCTGTCACCTCTGTCTTTGCTTTCAAATCGTCAATCATGTCGGACAAGGCGCAGTCGATTCTGGTATCCTCTATTATAGGTACGACTAGAGATCTGACGTTGTTTACTACCGGGTTGAAATTTGATAGTATTTAGAGAAATTATTCCTTCCTTTAACCGGGACTTGAGTTTAGGAAAAGAATTCTTTTTTTAAGACTTTCGAATTTCCCCTCCACGTTGTTTTAGAGCCCCTCCACACTAGTGCCGTTTATACGCAAGACTGTCCGAGTTAGTCTCACAGCACGATTCACAGGATATGTTAAATTTTCCTTCGTGACGCCTTTCGTGCCTCCATTTATATCTGTTGTTCCTAAACGTCTTTTCGCAGTATTGACATAAAAATCTCATTGTCAGACATTGGAAGCTCTCGTTTTTTTTCTTCGTCAATCATCGTTGGTCCTTTTTTTTATCTTCCGAAACCGTCTCTTCGTTCGTTAGAAGAGACAAATGTAAAATCCTGGCATGAACCATAGCTCGTTCCAAATCAGGGAAATACTTCCAACAAGCTTCGAAGTAATATATACCACCAAACTTGATTTTTTCAGGCATAATCATTTTTCCATCACATTGATCGTAGTGCACCAAAAATTCATCAAAGGAAGAGACGAGTCCTCTACAATCGAGACACGTAACGTTTAACATCCAAGGCTTCTCCAAATGAATAAACTTCTCCTATCAGTAGAAATTTAACCAGCAATGGATCCCCATGGAACACGACCAAAGCCTCCCCCAACATCCCCTTCCCTCCTGTGCACCACATGAAGCATTAATAACCAACAAATTCTTCCTGAACGTACTAAAACATGCATTGTAGCAGTAGAAATCGAACATCATATGGAATCCCATGAGATACACCCACCCCAGTGCTTCCCTGTGTCCTCTCCGTGAGGTTGATGATCAACAACAATTCTAGTTCGTTTTGCACTGATAAAAATGACTTGTGTACCAATAATTCACGTTTTAGCGCAACCAGCAAGAATTTGGTGGTCAATAACATCATACAAGTGAGTATGGTAGGGGGCAGGAAGAGGCCTTAAGGGGTATCTCGAGAGATTCCATAGCTAGCTCGATTTATAAGCTAAGAATTGAATAGTGTACCATATTTCATAGCTTTTAGCTCGATGTTCATGATTAGCCCAATTTCTGGCCCGTAACAGCTGTATACTAAACCTAACGATCGAACCAATGAACTGATGCTCAACATTTACAGCTTAAAACATAGGTATGAAGTAAGCCTATGGCCCTTTGAACGTTATTTTAATGTGACTACAATTATTGTTGTTGTTCTTGTTGGGAAATTTTGCTCTAACTAAGAGATCGAACCAAAGAACCGATTTTCAATTTTATAGCTCTTCAAATTGAGTATTAAAAAGGCTTTCCTGTAACAGTTATTTTAAGGTGATTACAGCATTCTGTTCTGTGTTATTCTTGTTGAAACAAGACAAAAAAGGATGGATATTAGTACTAAAAAAACGCTTCAGCGTACAAAATATGGATGTAAGCCTTAAAGGAACAGATATTAGAAAAAGACATGTAAGCCATCAGCGTCGCACTAATACGTGTAAAAGAAGCTCCAGCTTGCACCGATATTTTATACGCTTAAGCATTTTTTAATACTAATTTAATGTTCAGTTTGGGATTGTTGCATAACAACAATGTTTAAAACAATGTAAAACAATCAATTTGGAGGTTTGGAGCTCCTTAACCCCTGAACCACTTGACCAATTAGAAAGGTCCATATGAAAAGGGCACATCTACAGAAATATGCCTGCAAAATGAGCTCAGAACCAGCTTTATTCACCTCATGGAAAATTTTTTTCGTGTACGAAAAAGGGCGTTAGTAGTACGGAGTACGTAGTACGTAATTAGGCAATTATCAACGTTACTCACATCATCTTTCAACAAAAAAAGGGTAAGCTGTGTTTCTAACAGTGACTTTTATGTTATGAGGCGACCAAAGTCTCACTATCAAACAAATTTCAGTATTTTCTGTCGCATTGTGATTTATCCTCAGATGGCTGAAAACGGCCAAACATTCCCATTGCTGTAAAGACACAACATGTTTAGTGGACGCCATGCTCATATATATCTTATCCTAATAGGTGTTATCGTTTATCATCTTGGCGGGCGAACATTAGCGCGTGTCTTGATATACTCCAAACAAAACTTGTTAAGAATTCCCGCCAAGCTTTTCGGCCGTGTGAAGTTCTGATATCAAATTTCAAGCTCTTTCGCCAAGCTAATGGCACCGTCGTTCACGTTTTTTCAACAAGAAAACGTTAGGCTGTGTCACTAACTGTGACTTTTATGTTGCTAGGCGACCAAAATCTAGCAAATAAACAAGTTTCAGCCTTTTATGTCGCACAGTCCTGAAAACAGCCAAACTAACTTTGCAGTAAAGACACAACGTGTGTAGTGGTCGTTATGTTGATATATATATTTTTCCTGGATGTTATCGTTTATCTTGGCAGGCGATACAATTGCGTGAGCACAGAAATACCCAGCGTAATTAACAATAAAATTCTCACCAATGGTTATAACCCCTACTTCTCGTGAATGTAGGCCACTAAATTTTCGCACCAAAAGTTTGTTTACAAACAACTAATGTTCGCTGCTATTTGCCTCCTAAAAATTCCTGTTTAAATTCCAATACCAGGTACTATGTAATGACACTTGTTTTCCCCAAAATGACTGTTCAAACCTATAACTTAATACAAAAAAAAAATCTATAACCCTCCGGAAAATTTTAGGTATGGAATCAGAATTTTGACGCCATTGTAATGATTTATTCTAGCGAGGAATTGACCCAGAATGAACCATTACCTGTCAGGATACCAATTGGAATCACTATTGCATATAAATAACACTAACTTTGGAGGCGCAATGGTAAGCAGCAATTCATCAATATTTGGACCACCAGGTTTCCCGTATACGTCTGGCTTAGCTCGTCTCACGAACGTAGATCAGATCTCAGGAATGCGCTGGTGAGAACGATTTAAAACATCTGACGTGGCTACGTATTTAAGGGAGCCTTTTTATGTATAAAACCTTATTTTGAATGCGATCAATTAATGTCTGATTGATTGATTGTTAATACAAAGAATTTCGTGACTTGACAGCCCACATCCTTAATTCAAATTAGGGACTGCTACGCTTGCCAATCACGGTATTGGAGATTTGGAAGTGCATCAGCTGATTCCCCATATTCTAATGCGGTACAAAAGCTTAAATTGCGTTGAAATCAAGAACATTCACCCATCTGACAAAAATTAACTCGTGTAGGAATGCCAGCTAAGCTGCTTTCAATGCAAATCTCACCCTCAATAATGTTGAAAATGTGTAACTAGCTAGCTAATTCTAGCCCGCTCATCCCCATGTTAATTTCCATAGGGTGATTATTCATCGATACCGAGATAACGGGAAGGCTTCCAGCTATGAAATTGGACGAATGGCTGCAGTACGATACGAACAGCGTACCTTTTATGGTTTGGAGCCTAGGGGTGCAGCAAGGATGGCGTGGGATGGCTCGTAAGTACGAAAATATTGTTTTAACCATTGTTAGTATTGTCGGCATTGTCTCTCATTGGACAGCCAAAGTTCGGATAATGACGACGTGTATACTGACGTGCGTGCCTAGACACATTAGTGTAGCACGATAAATCTAAACAACGATGCCAAAGAAATTGTATTCACGTCCAATTTTCACGGAAAATAACCAACTCTAAAAACAAAGCGAAATAAACAAAGTCAAAAACTGGTGAAGAAGCCACCAAGTTGAGAGTTGTTCGGCCCTTCAAAGGAGTGATATCAACACACCAAAACTAATGAAATAAAACAAATTACAACAAAATTAAAACCAAACCAAAAACCTATAAAGAGGTGGCCAACTTGAGAATGGTAGAGCCTATAGGCAAAAGGTAGCAGCAAATTGTGGAAAACCAATTTCTTGTTAACGTGTCACTTTATTAAAAAAGGACTGATATCGTATAAAAAAACAAAACTGGTAAAAGGAGCCACCAAGTTCCGAATGGTTCGGCCCTTCAAAGGAGTGATATCAATACACCAAAACATTCGCCGACTTAATCGCACCGAGTGCTGATTTGGACGTTAAATGAAAACTTGAACATTGCTACCAAAAGTAGCACTGTTCTAGTGTTCATTTAACCTTCGAACTATTAAGCGGTGCGATTAGCTTGGCGAATGTTTTGGTGTGTTGATATCACTCCTTTGAAGGGTCGAACCATTCGGAACTTGGCGGCACCTTTTACCAGTTTTGTT
>JAHWFP010082819.1:0-10410 GCA_023313725.1 Lithobius niger
CTGTACAGTTGGTATCTAGGATGATTATGTCTATAACTAACTGGAGCCCGTGCAATGTACAGTACGCCGAACTGGAGAGTATATTCTAGAGTGTCTCTTCTCCCTAGTCCTTTCACCATAATTCGTTAATTTTAAACCTGTTGACTTACCCAAGGCCGGTTGTCTGCTGTTACGCGTCCTAGGACATACCAGGACTTCCAATATAGAATCTTTCCCCAGTTATGTATCTGCCATCTCTTGAATCTCCGAAGTAGTTTTGCCTGATGACATGCTCGCACTATAACTTTCCAGTAGCAACAACAGGTGGCGCCCTGTAGTAGCTCTATAACTTTCTAGTGGCGATGAAGAACCCAGTAATCGTACTTCAGCACAATTATAATATAGATACTGTCTGTGCAGTCGACAATATAATGGTTCTGATGTTTGTGTAGAAATGCATAAAGATAAACGTTATACAAACATTCACTTTAGCAGTGTTGGTTAAGAAAAAAGCTGTTGTGATTTGAAGGCAATTGTAGTTGGGGGTCTACACCATTAAGGGTGTGCAATGTCGCTATTTTATTTTTACAAGGAGGGATACTTAAAAAAACCAGTCTTTCAAAGGGAGCAGGAAAAATTTTTAGGACGAGTTAAAGGCGCCATTAAAAATGTTTTGAATGTGACCACCACAAACTTTCAAACTTCTCCCCTTCTCTTCCCCACCTGCTAATAAATTCTGAGCGGTCGGTTCCTTGCATCCAAATCATATAGAAATAAATCAGGAACTAAGTCAGTAAGGAGGCCTTCTTAAACATTTCCGGTATCTTATCTGTATCCCACAAGGTTTAGTCAAACACATTTTACTGTGGGCAACTCTACATCTTGTCTTGTTTAAGAAATTGCGGGAATGTAATGTTTTCTTCAAACCTGCCACAGGAGGTCTAATGGAAATAATCTATTATAGAGGGATCTCTTATAGGAATTCTGCTTGGAAGACAGCAAACAGTAAAACATGATATGCTGCCCGACAAAGAACATTATATTGTAGGGATAAAGGTGTGAATTTATCAGTGACTGAATGGATTTAAATTCATGGACTATACTTTTGGTTCACCTGGATCATTCTGATCGCTTGGCTTTATCTAGAACCGCTCTCAGTTTCTGCTTTTGCATTAGCACCAACAGGGAAACAAACGCCAAATCCCACAACTTAGCAGATTCCACGGTGATATTCATTCCATGGCTGTTACTCAAAGCTGCTTTTGTTCTTCTGGTGGAAACAACACTTCGTAAGATGGTGGAAGATCTCTTTGGTAAATTTCATCATAGGCTGGTAGCACAGGTTCAGGCATAAGTAGTGTTCTACTTTCACTGATACTAGTTATATTTTGAGAGTTTTGCTGGAGAATGGTATTTGATACGGGTGATGGGTACCACCCGGTTGGCATCAAGTTACCAGTGGCCGGCTGGAATAGTGTTTGGGCGCCATCTGTGATGGAATGTGAGATTATCATGATTCTTTCGGAGTTGGGTCGGTTTCTTCTTTGGCACCAGCACCACCATCTAACCAATACAGCAACTACTGCAAATCCACAGATTACAAAGAGAACCGTTATTGGGCCAGAATCGTCATTCATGTTCATTCTGTAAATAGACATAAATGAGTAATATTATTGTACCATAACTGTGTGTGCATAGTTATGTTACAAAATTTGATGTGGCATCAAACTACAATAATTAGCTATGAATTGAAAAATTACAAATAAGTAGTAAATAAATTCCGTTCCACATGAAAAACCTAACTGTCTTTCCTCTACCCCTTTCCCAACACGTCACTGGATTCCAGAATTTTTCAATTTAAAACTATTCGTTAACGGCGCAACTTATCGATACCGGAATATATTTGGTAGCTCGAGTTAAATCTTACTGCTGATCGTTAGTGTTTTGTTGATTACTGACCTGTAAAAATACTCTGTATAGCTGTAAAACTATCTAATCAAATATATTAGAAGTAGCAAATGATTCACCTTACGATTTCAGTAACAAAATGTTGTGATATTTGAAAATGTCTGATAAAGTTCAGAATACATCTGTGCGAGCATTAGTTTGCTTGTGATGGTGTAGGGATCAAAGAAATAAGGCTGAAAAAAGAAAATGCATCAAGTTAAGTATAGATGTCGTATGAGTGTTTGCCTCAGCTTCCATTTTATGTTGTTGCCAAACCGATATTTGCTATCGGCGCACGATGTTTCACACAAACAAGAATCACACATCAAAAAGTACTTTAGAGCGTCTTTGAAATTTTGCAACGCACAACACCGTTCTTTCGTTTGTTCTTTTCTTTCTTTACGACCAACAGTCCCTGCAATTTTTCTCGGCGTTTTTTCCTTGTTATCACCCAATTTCACGATCTCAGTCCTACTTTAACAATGGAACACGACGATAATGGAACAATGGTTTAGGATTGAGATGCAAAAGGAGGAGTGATATCGGATATCACGCCTGCTCTTGGATATCAAGCCTGGATATCACGCATCATGCCGCCTTATGAATTAAAGAACGTCATGCTTGCTCCAGATGTTAAAAAGGACGTTACAACCTTGATTAAAATTAAGAACAGCACCGTAAAGAGATAGTTTTGCTTAAGCAAGAAAAAAATGCTTTCGTTTTTTTTATTTAATTTTTCTTGTAGCACGAATACATTATGACACTGAACTGTAAAGGTTATTTACGATTTAAAATTACAAACGACGTCACAGCCTTGATTAAAATTTAGAACAGATACTATTTATCTCGTCAGTCTGAAGAGTGCAAATTTTTGTTGGTAGGTAGCTTTCACCCTACCCGACTCCGTTTCTGCTTCAACGCCCTTCCACTCCCCCCCTTCCCCGCCACTCCACAAAAATCGTGACAAAGCCTAATGCTAGCCATTCTCAGACAAACGTCTGTCATGGTTTTCATTATTTTTATTTATTTATTAAATGTGGAGATTGTCAACTTGAATTAAACCTGAGCCAAAATTATTACACATTGTGTGTACGTTTATTTATAACTAATCGAGCCCATTTGCCTCTCCGCCCTATAATTACACATTTATTGTCTTACCGCATAACTGTTCCAGATTCCGAAAGCACCCATCATCACACAATGAACGAATACCCAGTTAGTCAACAAAGGTTCTCTGCCTTTATTCCTGTATTGTAACTCGATTCCGAAGTGCCTCATCACCGTTCATATGCGGAAACTCAACGCCGATAGCCCCTCAAACAACTTCTAAAAAAATGTTAAGAGAAGTTGTCTGAAGGGGCTGTTTATCGTTGAGTTCTGCGGTATGAACGGTGATGGGGCACTTCGGAATCGAGTTACAATTAATAAACACGAGCACAGAACCTTTCACTAAGGAAGGAATAACAATGCTGCCAACAATGACATCTTTGTTGCATTGTCGACCTTTCTGACCAAAAGAACGTCAGCACGATTCATTCTTTGTTGTGTGCGTGCTGTGCTATTGTTGTCGGACTGAGATTGTGAAATTGGGTGATAAATAGGTTATCAGCTACTTTCCTCGGAGAGATACAACAATGGCTCGGCCCTGCGGCCTCGACATTGGTATATCTCATCACTCTTCGGAAAGGTGGCTGATAACCTATACTAAAACTCGGTTACAGACTTTGCAATTTATCTGCTGCCACCAATAATTATAAGGTATAGGTCACTGTTACCAACGTAAGATGGGTTTCTACCTTTGTACTGAGAAAGGCTTAACCACCTCCGACTTTTACTATTTAATCTGCCACCGTTGCTTCTTAAAGAAATCAAGTAGATTTTCGTACGTGTTAAACCAATTCAATGGGCAAGTTCAAGGAGCAAGCAATTGAAAAAAAAATCACTTTGCTATCATCACCTAGAAAAAACTTTGTCATCAAAGACATCACTTGAACTACTAGCAAGTTAATAAACTCTTACTTCAACGACGGTTCAACAACTTCCTATGTGATGCGTGCTCGCACTCTTACCTTACAGAATTCGCCAAATGTTACAAATTATCTCCAGTACTTTGGATCTCATTTCAATTCCAACCCACAGAGGATTTGAGAACACACGTTTCACTGACCGATCCAAAATACAAAATATCAGTGGAAATATAAATTTCTCCCCACTCCAATTTGTCCTTCGGTCCTCTCTTTTCTCGAAAGAATCCCCCCCCCCTAAAAAAAAGGATGATAAAAGGCAAGCTAATCAAATCAGATCAAAATTAATGGTTTTTGCCTCATTCAAGAAATAGACAGAAAGTTACTTGATGAACGCAGAATGTTAAGATCGTTTGCAACCGAACTAAAATGGTTGGTGACACATGAAAAAAAAAACACGATGCTCTCTCGCGTAAAAACAGTCCTGTCTAGGAACAGCCTGAAAAAAAGCAAAGATGCGGCTGCAGAACAACTTAAGAGTGATTAGCGATTACAGAACATAAGATATTAAGGATTAGCACAAAAGATTAATACAGTTAAATACGGAGACCTAATACATTTACAATTCCAATGTTTCGTATCTGTTATGAATCACAATACTTTCACTAAGTGCATCATCAGGCGACTTTCGGATATTTTGTAATCATCCTATTTGTACATTAGTAGTTATTGGGTTGGATCCAGTAACCGCTTAGCTAGTATCTAACCACTCAAAACTTGGCTGTGCTTTTTCACTTCGTTTGGAGCCCTGGTGACCCCTCAAAAAGCTGGCTGTGCATATTGGGACTTGGTGGGGGTATGCCACTTCACTGCAATAATGCTAAAGTCTATCAAACATCATTATTAAAACCAGACGGAATAATATCACTAATTTGCAAAGCGAATTAGAACATTTATATAATTAGAAACACTTTCCGTGTTTTTTAATAAACAGGTTTGTTTTTCGATCGCCACACCACTTGCTTTTATTTTTAATCCTAATTTTTTATTCCCAGTTTATGGCGTTCGACGAATGTCTTCCCATTTATAAGAGTGGTGACTCTTCTAATCCCCATAATTACCGCCCAATTGCGCTTACTCTTGTGCACTGCAAGGTTATGGAGACCATTATCCGTTCGGACATGCTGACGTTTTTGAGATGGGTGCCTTGTAAAACAGTAACCAGTTCGGTTTTGGGCCACGTAGATCATCGACACTGCAGCTGCTACTCACTATGGTTTTGTGGATGAGCGCACAGGATGAGCGAGCTCCCACTGATGTACTGTACTACGATCTTTAAAGAAAGCTTTGAAGCGGTGGTCCACTCCAAATTGCTTTCCAAACTCTCACACCTTAATATGTGCAGAATATTGCTGGGTTGGCTGGATGATTTCATCACAAATCGTAAACAACAAAAAATTGGATACTGTGGCTGCTTAGGAATTATCGGTATCGAGTGGTGTACCGCAGGGTTTTGTGCAGGGCCCATTATTGTTTGTTACATTCCTGAACGATCTGACCCCACCCGGAGCGGAGTACCGACCCAGCTTTAAATTCGCTGATGATTTGAAATCCAGTACTAATGTTATTGGTTTCCAGGATGTCCCTGCATTTATGGTTGAGGTCCACTGTTTGGTAATTGCCTCTCTCACTTGATAAATGTGGTGTCCTACTTATAGGCGATTCAAACCCATCATTCCACTATGCCCTTGCGACCAGACCATTGAAGCCCATGGACCCCATAAAGGACCTGGGTGTTTGGTTGACACTCAGTCTAAAGACGTCTCTACACTGTGTGAAAGTCGCATCGACAGCCTATCGATGACTTGCTATTATGAAACGCTGCTTCAAAACAGCAAATTTGGTTACCCTTGTTAGTGCATTTGTGGCATTCGTTCACCTACTTCTAGAGTATGCTAGTCCGGTCTGGTCGTCTCATCTCCTGAATTGCTTGGAGGCGGTACAGCGCTCATTTACACGCTAGCTCCCAGGATTCAGCGATCTAGAACCAGGCGAACAGCTCCATAGAGCTGGTTTGGAACCCTTGGAGTTCCATCGCCTCAATGTGGACCTCGCCCTGGTTTTTAAAATCGTCGAGGAACTCCTACAAATTGACGTCTCCGTCTTCGAACGTTCAGCAACCGATAGGACTATAAGCCACTCACTTAAGCTTCTTAGTCAGCAATCCCACACGGAGTGTCGAAGGAACTTCTTTGCACTTTGAGTGATTGAACCATGCAACTCCCAGACCAAGGTCGCAGTCTCTGCAATTACCCCGGTTGGTTTTAAGCGAATTTTAAACGTTCCTCAAACGTTCAGTTTCCCTTTTGGTTTTCACTTTGGCCCAGTGCCCTACCACGTTCCAGACCTATTCAGGTTAAATTTGTTTATTTTTTAAATCTATTTTATCTATTGTTTTTCTTAAAATTTTGAACTCTTTTGGCTTTTTTTTCTTCCTACATTAAATATTTTGTGTTGTGACAATCGGCCGCCTTCCTATCCTTTTCCTTTTCCCTCGTCTGACAATGCCATTAGAGACCTTCATGTCCCCGGCAGGTCTAACCATGTTGGTAAAGTAGGCGAGACCATTTCCCTTCCCACCACCTCTTTTTGGCCATGCTTGTTCTGAATCAGTTTCTTTCAAATTTTTATACCTTGCTCCGTTTATTTTGCCCTTGTCTTCTTAAGAGCTGCTCTTCTGTTTTTAGGCTGGCAGTCAGAAATTATCCCGGGTCCTTGCCAGACCTGCCTCTAATCTTCTTTCACCATAGAAAACAGCTAGTAAGGTTCAAAATTTAGCCACCTGATACATTCGACCACTTTTCTTCAGAGTACATGAGACTCCAAAGAATTAAAAAAAACCCAGATACATGCTGTTTTTGACGCTCTGCCAATAGACCTACATCGCCTCGTCACTTATTCCTAAGATTTTACACCACGTGTTTAACCCAGGTGTACAACAAATTTGATTTTAGTTTGTAATGCATCAGCAGATAGTACAGTGTTGTTTTGGTTTTAGGAAAATAAAACTGTATCTTACCTTTCTTTGTCCGTTTGCAACAACGCTTACCACTTTTACACCATTGGAAGCAATGGTAAAAGAAAATACTAAAAAAATAGAAAAAAAAATTTCCACTAATGTCAATGTTTCTTAACGTGTCAGCTGATTAGCACTAGGCTGTAAGCTAGGCAAGAAGTATATCAAAGAGATAATGATAACGGCGTTAGATGATAACTAACGTACTCTGCACTATGAAAGACAAACAAACAGAGACATGTTTACTCACAAAGTAAAAGATAAAGAAATGTTCTCAACAGACAAATATATTAATGCTACCTTTGGATTTAATGCTTTATGACTAGGATGAAACTGTGTTTGGTCGACTAAACGTGTTTTGCTCTAGGAAACAGGCTTTGGGCCTACTGTAGGTTGAGCGAACGGAAATTTCTTTTAAATTATTTTACGTTAATTTTAATGTCTTTACAACACGTGTTAATGCTCCTTGAGTGCAATAATCACTCTGCAAAATATGGGAATTTTACCTTTTGATGTGAAGTATTGCTCTTCGCTGGCCTTTTTCAAACCAACTTTTTTTAAGTAAGCCTAAGCTTCACACCACTAATTTTAAATACATTCATTTGCTGCAATGTGTAACTGTCTGCTACTTCTTTCTGCATCCCATACTAAAAGATGTGTGCGAACACCCGTGGCTAAAAGTAGAACTCCACGTTAACCACCACTAGGTCTGGTAGGCAGCGTACTGACACTAATAAATAATACTCCACGACTGGGCATACAGCAGAGCTCACCTGGCTCCGAAACCCGTGGGTGCAGTAGGAAGAGCTCTCTCTCCATCCCTTCAGCATCTCACTCCAACTGCCAGGCCGCAGAGGCCCGGGCAACCAGGAGAGGATGGAGGTCACCAGGAGGCATCAGGACCGAAATCGCGTTCACTTCAGACGCACCGCTGCTAAAGGCCAGACTATCTACCACCTCGTTTCCGAAGTGACCAGAGTGCCCGTGAACCGACTAGACCCTAACACCATGACCCGATTGCAGCTTCCCAAAGAACTTCCAGCCAATTTCTGCAACAATCGGATGCGAAGCCTCCAGATCGGACAGAAAGCATTGTAGGAAACCAACACTAGATGTCGAGTCAGACAAAACCCTGAAATTTGGTAGACACAGATCTGGCCTACATCAATGGCAATGCTGCTGGCCACCAGCTCCTCCACAAAAGCCTAAGGCATGAATGGCACCGAATAGCTATATTCAAGACGAACGTACGTCCTCCAAAAAGACACCAACCCTTCCCCTCTAAGAATCTCTGCAAAGGAAGCATCACAGCTCACATCACCGTCCTGTCTGACCACGGACCCATCCGCCACCGAGCAAGAGTCATGCAAGGGTCACACCCAAGGGTTATGAACCCAGCGCCTGTACAGAACTATTTATTGAAAGGAAAATCAAGCAGTGCTACAGTAAAATAATACGAATAACGTTTCGAAAATGATCAATTTTCATCAGGTAGATAAATCAAATTATTATGGCAAGGCCACTAAGTCATCTCATGTTTAAAGCAATAACACTATAATTATCTAAAAGAATAAAAACCCGAAAATAAAAACCCCTAAAGAGGCAGAAATCGGTGGCCGAAATGAAGAACACGACCTGCTCTTGGAAATCTAAGTTGCAAGGCAAGGTGGGTCACATGGTTTGATAGGAGCAGGACGGATTCTGCATTTCGGCCACCGTTTTCTGCCTCTTTTGAGAGGGGAAGTGGGGCTTTCGGCTTTCTATTCATTTAAATTATAGTGTTATACCTTTAAACATGAGATGACTTGGTGGCCTTGCCATGTTATAATTTAAATTTTAGTTTGAAGACATAATAAAGATTTATATAAATTATAATTATGAAGAAATGATAAAAAAAATTTACAAAATAATTTTGATAAATTAAATGATTGGTTTATTGTAAACGAGCTTTTTATAGTATAGAAAAAAATACAAATGGATGTCACATTACCGAAAACTAATTAGTTTAACGAAAAATGGATTATAAAACATTATGGTGATTGTGTATACCTGGAAGCAAATAATAAAAACATAAAATGCGGGGGAAAAAAATTCTTTATAACATGGATAAAGAGCAAACTTTCGGTATGGAATATAATTATACGACTTGTAGTAGACTATCCGATTAAAGACTTCAAAAAGAAATCTTTAAAGAAAAGAAAATATTTATAATAATAGAACTGTGTGGTTATATAATTGTAACTGAGAAATATTACACAAATTTATTTTAAAACAGCTGAATAAATAATATCGAAAGAGCAAGAAACATGACACCATCCTACATTATACCAAGATGGAATAACATCTACGGAAAAAGAAATAAGAAAAGGCACATTCCAAATATTTTTAATAAAATGCCAAAAAAATATGCTGAACTTTCCCAAAAACAAAGCTAAGTGAAATATGGACTTAAAGAGTCGACTACGTATAAAAAATGATAATAGAGGAAAATATTAAATGTGTATAAACTAGTAATATAAATAAAGTATTGCAAATAAAGCATTACAATAAAGTATTTATTATTATTATAAAACCAAAGCGAAGAGAAATATGAATTACGAATTAGGATAATAAATGTACAATACAAAATATTTACAAAATTGTGTGAACTGTTACATTAACCATTATTTATGTGTATAATAAGACGTAAAATAAGAAAAACTAACCCAACTCATTGCACAATAATTATTAGAGTTCGTTCGCGCATGAGAATTTTCAAAAAATGGACAGGAGGCGGCAGCGGAGGCAGCGGCTAACAATAATAAAGTGTTGTAATAGTTAATGGATAATGGTTAATGGTTTTTTTTTTATTGTGAGCCTGGGCCAGAAGCTATTCACTCATCGCAAACAACCAACTGCATCATACACAAATGCAAGATCGACAACAGAAATACTCACAGCCGTAATACCAGAAACACCAACATCAGAAACATTCCAACCAAAACAAAAATAAGAAAGGCAGAAACATCTCGTAGGCTACTACACCACGCAACACGAAACAATGGTGCACTAAAGAGGCGAGGCGCACAAAATCAGATAAGAACAAGATGCAACGATACTTCGGCTTGGGGAAAGTAATATTGTGTTGCGTCTTGTTTGAGTTAGAATTGTCGGCCTTCCAGCTCTGTTTAAAGCTGTTTAATAGTTGTTGAGAACCAAAGTGAAACGGTCGGTTTTCTCTTAAATCTTCCAATTTTAAACCTTAGGGTACTGAGTCTATAATTTTGGACAGCCTCAAAATTGGTCTGTCGACATGACTGAATGGCTTGTTTATTCTTCAATGCCGGCTTCTGAGAGCCAGTTAAATTGTTTTCGCGATTGTTTGCCACGATACTGCATCTGCCTGCAACAATGCAGAATCAATTGGTCATCGTGGCTGAGCGGTGAGAGAGCTCAGCCTGGTTG
>JAHWFP010082819.1:10810-22359 GCA_023313725.1 Lithobius niger
ACCTGGAAGCAAATAATAAAAACATAAAATGCGGGGGAAAAAAATTCTTTATAACATGGATAAAGAGCAAACTTTCGGTATGGAATATAATTATACGACTTGTAGTAGACTATCCGATTAAAGACTTCAAAAAGAAATCTTTAAAGAAAAGAAAATATTTATAATAATAGAACTGTGTGGTTATATAATTGTAACTGAGAAATATTACATAAAATTTATTTTAAAACAGCTGAATAAATAATATCAAAAGAGCAAGAAACATGACACCATCCTACATTATACCAAGATGGAATAACATCTACGGAAAAAGAAATAAGAAAAGGCACATTCCAAATATTTTTAATAAAATGCCAAAAAAATATGCTGAACTTTCCCAAAAACAAAGCTAAGTGAAATATGGACTTAAAGAGTCGACTACGTATAAAAAATGATAATAGAGGAAAATATTAAATGTGTATAAACTAGTAATATAAATAAAGTATTGCAAATAAAGCATTACAATAAAGTATTTATTATTATTATAAAACCAAAGCGAAGAGAAATATGAATTACGAATTAGGATAAAAAATATTTACAAAATTGTGTGAACTGTTACATTAACCATTATTTATGTGTATAATAAGATGTAAAATAAGAAAAACTAACCCAACTCATTGCACAATAATTATTAGAGTTCGTTCGCGCATGAGAATTTTCAAAAAATGGACAGGAGGCGGCAGCGGAGGCAGCGGCTAACAATAATAAAGTGTTGCAATAGTTAATGGATAATGGTTAATGGTTTTTTTTTTATTGTGAGCCTGGGCCAGAAGCTATTCACTCATCGCAAACAACCAACTGCATCATACACAAATGCAAGATCGACAACAGAAATACTCACAGCAGTAATACCAGAAACACCAACATCAGAAACATTCCAACCAAAACAAAAATAAGAAAGGCAGAAACATCTCGTACTACACCACGCAACACGAAACAATGGTGCACTAAAGAGGCGAGGCGCACAAAATCAGATAAGAACAAGATGCAACGATACTTCGGCTTGGGGAAAGTAATATTGTGTTGCGTCTTGTTTGAGTTAGAATTGTCGGCCTTCCAGCTCTGTTTAAAGCTGTTAAATAGTTGTTGAGAACCAAAGTGAAACGGTCGGTTTTCTCTTAAATCTTCCAATTTTAAACCTTAGGGTACTGAGTCTATAATTTTGGACAGCCTCAAAATTGGTCTGTCGACATGACTGAATGGCTTGTTTATTCTTCAATGCCGGCTTCTGAGAGCCAGTTAAATTGTTTTCGCGATTGTTTGCCACGATACTGCATCTGCCTGCAACAATGCAGAATCAATTGGTCATCGTGGCTGAGCGGTGAGAGAGCTCAGCCTGGTTGCTAGAGTTTTGCGGATCTGGTCGAACCCCTGGAAAGGGGATCTTGGCAAAGTCTCCGCCAGGACTGCCGGCCAGGGTAGCGTGAAAGGCTACCATGCTCCTTCAGCGGCTAAGGGCTGTATTCTGAATAATTCTGGACAGTTTTTCGGCCCCAACCATGATCGGAGGTATCCCGGAACGAATCCCCGGGCTGGCACCTCCCTTTACCAGAGTTCTTCTTTTTAAAAAAAATCTGGTAATGTTCAAAATTGAGCCGGTTCAGCCATGTATTCGGCTGACATAAGGCTCGTCAAAATTAATAAAAAAAAATTACCCATCGAGACGACACATGCTAAATTTAGACGCATGCTAGTGTGTTGCCATCAAATAATAGACATGGGACAAAGCTTGGGAGGAGCATGAACATAAATATGCATTTCTAATGTTCCGCTTTTTTGCAAACGAAAATCGGTGGACAGACTGTGGATACATGCGAGACCAGATCGTAGCTATTACAATAAAAGGGAAGCGAAAAAAGTCAAATTAAACTGAACAAAAAACGGCTTTGCAAATAGAAAAAAACCGATTAAACCGCTGACTAAGAAACAACCGAGCAATAAATAGGTTAGGTTATACCTGTCGGAATTCAAAACTATACATTTAGCCTTAAAATGCATTAAATACAGTTGCAAACTTATTTACGTTGACTTTTGGACTTACAAATCAGACTGCCTGAGCGGGGAATAGAACCAACGGCCTTGAAACCAAAAGGAGAGGTCCTACTGCTAAGCCATACGTTACTCATACGGCGAAAGGAAACGTGCGTATGGTCGTTAATACTGCTATGGACGATTCCTTTTGGCTGTGTCAGTATGACTCAGTGGTAGGACCTCGGCCTCGGCCTTTGGTTTCAAAGGTCGTGGGTTCGATTACCTGCTCAGGCAGTCTGACATTTAAGTATAAAACAAAACGTAAACAGGTTTGCATCTGAATTTGTTCGAAAAGAACTGATAGAATGAAGATCAAATTCAACTTCCAAGCGATGTGACCTGGCCATTATTACGCCACCTGCACAAAAACTAACATATAGCCTAACACATGTACTGACTGAAACGTGCGCCCCAAAGAACGTAGTGATACTACCCTCCACCCCTCCCCAACGAAAAAAAAAACAATTGACCTGGTAACTGGTAACTTGGCACTGGCAAAAGTAAGAATCCACCCAAAAAAACAACTATAAAATAAATAATATCAGAAACAAAACTCACAAGGGTGAGAACCCGCCAAGTTTTAGCCTATCAAAGTACTGATATCAGAACAAAAATGGCTGCCACCAAGTTGCTGCATGGTGTACCAACCCTGACCGTAAAGTGTTCCCCTTTCAGGTGGATCCACCTGTTGCAGAGCTGGGCTTGTCCCGTTTTGCCCTTGATGTCACTTAACCCCTGACTCCTTATAGAACTGCACGTGCTGGGATGGGTCTCACGCACCCGCAACGTTAGCTTTCTCCTAACATTACAGTGTCGACAGACGAGTGTGGACTTAGCCTAATTCGTAGACTAAGTAGTAATTTTCTAATTTCAAATTAAAATAAACTCATAGGACTGGCGAGAGTATCAATTACATTGAGAACTTGCCAGTGGGTTTAAATTAATTTTTTCCAAACGCTTGTATGCTGACTTATACGCGGAAAGAAGAAGAGAGTCAACTTCAAATCCTACCGGCTGGGGACTTCGACGGACATTTTCTTCAGGCTTTAGCATAACTCACAAGGTATTTCGTTGTCTTTGGGTAGTTGTAGCCAATGTTTCCTACCTAGACACGAAGAAATTGAAGCTAGGACATTTTCGCAAGATCTTTGCTGACGTGACAGTCGGGGGTCTAGAATGTATGTGGAACAGGTTGTTACGGAAATAAAATCTTTCAGTTGCCTTTCATTGGTAATGTACATTTTATTTTTCAGCATTGACGCTGCTTTAAAAGTGTGCGTGAGTCGTTTGAAAAAAAAACGGGCTGTGAAAGCAATGAGAGCAAAGAATACTGTAGCCACATTGAAATAGTGTTCAAAGACCCTAAGCCTTGTTCATACCAACGTTTTAACCTACAAAACTTGAAAATCGGTTCATTAGTTCGATCTCTAGATGAGAGCAATATTATCCCAATAATAAGAAGAAACAACAACAACAACAACAACAACAACAACAACAACAACAAACGCCCACGTTCTGGAGGCCTAATGGTTCGATTGTTATCAATGAAATTTTCAATACAGTAAAATAGTTGTGACACGTCCCCAAACACCGAAAATCACTGGTATGTGTGAATTTTGGGGAGATTATAGGGTTTCAAAGTTTAACGTTTAACATGATAGTTTACACTGAGGCTTACATAAGTAGTGCTGTCGTGGTCCTTGATATGGTTCTGGCTAAGTATGACGCTATCTAACTTCATGAGCCACTTGAATTGTGAATGTAATGAAGCCAGTCCTACGATTGACTTGGTTGCACTACACTCTCCCACATGTTATAACCTCTTTTGATAATCCCACTTGATATAATTTAAATTACCTCATTTGCAGTCGTAAAAATGCTCTTCTCACAAAATTATCACGTCACGCAAAATGGTCCATAGTATTTTTATCCACCGTGGGGCTCTACTGACGGCTATGATACCTTAGAAATGATAACTGTCAGAGATAGAAAATATTTCCTTCTCTTTCAACGGGTAAACTTTGATTAACGTCTTATCGGTTCCACTGCTACATAAATGAAGGATATGATCAAGCAAACATTTTAGAGTGAGTCACAACTTTCTCAGCCGGATCTTGTATTATCTGTAACAGAAGTAGTCTGGCTTAAAAACTGTAGAAAGCGCGATGAGAAACTTCAAAAGTATCGATGCTTCAAAAGCAACGATGAAAAGTTCGTAATATTTTATTATGATTACCTTTTCCATATTATTTATTAAAGGAAAGTTAGAAATAATCCTTCAGTGAAATAATCCTGCACTAGAATAACACATTACAGTAAGGGACCGGTGTTTCAAGTAATGTATGACCTGGATTGACACTGGCGAAACAGTCCATCATCACATCACTGCCATACTGCCTTTATCGATATGGCCACTTGTCTACTGCTTTAAAGATAACTCACTGAACCCGTTATTAAGTGTAACCAGGACTCCATACGACCGAATGTGCTCGGTTACAAGCAATAGAAAAGGAATAAAAATTAATATCACTCATTAGACTGAACGAAGGAGAAACAAATAGACATAAATTGCTGTAAATAATATAATTAAAAATTGAAATACGCCATCAGCAATTGATTTGCATTCCTTCTCCATTGCCGAGCACATTTAGTCAACTGGTCGTGACTGGTTCAGTTAATTATCTCTATTGCCAATAGACAAATGGCCAACTGGCTATATCGATGAAGGCGGTCTGGTAGTGATCTGGTGATAGACGGGTTTGCTAGTTCGAATCCAGAAGCCCTAGCCTTGATTTGATCACTTTCAACACCTCTATTTTGCTTTCGACGCAAAACGTAAGATTCAACTTCGAATACGGTTTGAAAACACCTCATAATGCGAGTCCCGAACACCTCGCAAGGTTGCTCTGTCGCATTCGGCGAATAATATCAGGTTGACTTCTCGTCATCTGCCCGTTTTAAATTTTCCCTCTTATTTAAATGTGTTGGGGTTTCAATTTTAAATTTGGCTTCGTGGTAGTGGCCCAACAGGGTCCTTCGTATTCCTGTTGTTTTTGCAACAAATCTTGTAATTGGTGGAGCGGAGCGAGCGTAGCATAGGCTATAATGGACACTGAATTGCAAAATGGTGGTTGGCTGGTTGGTCCGTCCATTGGTTGCACTTTTGTAGTCTGGGTGGAACCCAAACTATAGGGCAGATTGCTATAAAATTGGCCACATTGCTAGATAGCCTCAAAAGTATTTCTGATCTCTAATTTGCCGTAAATTGATCAATTTTAATCCACGAAATTACGATTTATCTAATTTATCGATCTAACACTCGCTATTGTAAATTTGGAATCCTGAATAGTTAAGGAATTCCAACGCAGCATGCACTGTTCGGCTGGTAAGCAAGTTAACTTTTAAAAACCGTCAAAATAAATCATCTTTGCTTCCTTATAGCTAAAAATATTTTTCGACGTAACTCAATGAAATAATAACATTTGATTAACCTTTAGAGAAAGGCAAGCAAGTGAAAAACACAAAATGATTCGTTAACGACTTACATTCGTTTTAGGCTATGTGAAGAACAATTCTTGGAGGAATGCACCCAACATGGTGATAAAACCGGGTGTTTACACTCACAATGGAAATCCGAAATGTGAAACCTCAAATCGAAGCAGCAGCAGGAAACTGTTTATACAACACGAACGTTTAAACAGACGACCTGTGTACACAGCAACGCGGCACACTACGATGTCTGCGAATAATAATTTCAAGATCCCTGGTTTTCATGGAAACTGTACTCTCCAGTCTGTGTTGTTGCAAGAATGAATAGGCGTAATTTCTGTACTGTTGTCACTTACGAAACTCAACAGGAGGCTAAACGTTACGCCTAAAAGCTCTGAAAGTTCTAAAATTATTTAAATGCTATCGTTACACTCAAGCTAACACAGTCTGACCTACAATTGTGAAAATTCTAATATTTTAAAAACATTAGCGTTTGCAGTTGTAGTACGTACCAGAGGTGTGCGCTTCAACATTGTCGTAGGAGGCGGCGTAGGGAGCCGTAGATGTTTTGAACCGTTTGATCGAAAAGCACTACCGTTACTGATGATTATTTGACTTGCAGTTAAATGCTTTATTGTTAATTTGTTAATATTTTAAATCTACGAAAGATACTCTGCAATAAATATAAACAATTTAGGCATTAGTGACGGTGGCACGTTCTTTGCTAGCTTAACCATGGTGGCTGACGTCGCATTTTGCTACGACGGCGATGACGGTAAAAGGCTGCAAATAACGAAACAGACACTAAATGTAGGAGAAAACGAAAGCATCGTAAAATTTACGTTTGTAGCTTAGGTGTATCTAAAATTTATAAAAAAGCTAAAATGTGAAAAATGCCAGTCAAGAACTTCTTCACACCAAAGGCACAAAGCTTAAATGTAGTTTAGTAAATTTTGCAACAAGATTTTTAAGGAACATTAGAAAATTTTTTAAAGTCACTAAAATGAGAGTAACTACAAATTTAAAATAAATTTTTTATCCACTCCGCCTATAATAGGCCCAAAGCCTGTTTTCTAGTAATAATAAAACATGAGCGGTCATTTTCAAGAGCTTTGGGGGAGGAGGTTGTGGTATTTCGTTTCAGATGATTACGGCCCGGCTTTCTTGCTTTCTTCGACTTACAAAGTTAAGTGTTTCTTGGATATGCATGTAGCGCATGCAATGATAAACCAGCATTTAAGTTGTTCGCTGAATTTATAGACATGCACGACACTTATTTGTTCAGCATTAATTGACCTGCTATACGTTTGTAATAGTATTCACGTCTAACTTTTGAATCCTATTCGATTACCAACAAGCACAGAGTCCTTCTGAGGGCGACGGAAATAATAAACAAAGGACCATCGGTATCATAAGGAAATACAAAAACAGCCAATATCCCAATTTTCAAAGAATCTTTTTCCGAATTAAATAGCTTCAATCAACGTTTTCCAACCGTAGATGATTTTTTTTCATAACCATGGTTCACTAACTTAAAGTTAAAAAAATAATAAAAAATAAATACTTCGAACTCCAAGAAATTAAATTATGACGATCATTTACATGCTATAACTGAAAGTGCATGTAAACGTTACATGTTATGTTATGAATTACTAGTTTACATTTAACCAGTGCATGCAGGACCAGAGGAAAGAGGGAGGGGGGGCGGGAGCAGGAGCAAACCAGTCTTTCAAAGGGGTGGTGCACTTAACTTATTAATCAGTGTGCTGTAATTGTTGAAGATAAATTTGCAAACACTGCTTAAGGGGTGCTTGTGTTGTGATGGTTTTGGGGGTTCCAGCTGTTGTTAACTGATTCTGTCGTGCCTTCTTCTTTTATGTTATACGGTGTGTTTGGCTTTTGTAGTCTTTGATCCTCCTTGCTTGCATGGTCAGTTTGCTTTGGGTTTCCCCACCTGCCGTAATGCCATAGGGTGGGAGAACGTCAAAACAATTACAATGTTAGTGTGCTGTTTAGTCCTCGTGAAACCTTACTGATGTATCCAACTATTACACACGTAAATACAAATAAAACTCCAGCCCAATATTCAAAACTTTTTATATCTAAATAAGAACGAATAAAATAAGGCTACACACTCTAAAACTTTCTGGGCTAAATTGTTCAGTATAATTCAGCCAAGTCGTCTACTTTCTGTTCATCACCCTATTGATGGTACATATATCATTTGTCAAGATTTTCAAGCACTTTTCCAGGCATGGCGTTTCATTATTACTTTCTCAAACATACCCAGGTTTTCAAGGACTCTTGATTTACGAACCCTAAATTACCTGTACAGCCGTTAAGCACACTAAGACAATTAGTTCTTAACCATTTTCTAGTGACGTCGTTTAGCCAAGTAGAATGCACCAATCATTAGTTGACTAATCGTGAGCAAAAGTACAAATGGTAAAAACGTTTGAATACAACCACAATAACAACACTGCACTACAACAACACAGCAGTAGCTGAAACCTTACAAGAAAGTTTATTTTTGTACGTTTGCTCTTTTGACTTCGGATCAGTTAAACCTTGCCTGAAACATCAAACGAGTTTGTTCTTATTTTCTAATCTAATCTAATCTAATCTAATGTAATCTAATCTACATAATAATTCTGGATCCCGGCTGAGCTGATAAAAGGAAAAGGAAAAGGAAAGTTAAAGGAAAACCGGAAGGACAACAATCACTTTAATTGCTTCTCATTGTTTTCGTGCACGTGTAATGGCTTTGCTACGGTGCCTAACAATTCATGGTGACGTGCTAAGGATTGAAAACTATCGTCCAAACCATTGATTGTTGATGGGTAAAATGAAAGAAGCCAAGTTTCAGCTAAATGTGTATAGTTTTAAATCAAACTAACCTCGAAATTGGCAGCTGGAAACGATGCAGTGGCTTATTTCATTCGCAGATGAAAGCTTTCACAGCTGAGCTGAATTGTTTCAAAGTGGACAACAACAATCGCTGCTGAGCACGAGGCTCATCATTACTATCTTGCAAATTAATACTTTACTATCAAATATTATGGTTTAGAGCTCACATTCTTTAAACGGTGCATCCTGTGATTTCAGCCACTGGATGCGCAGATTAAGTGACTGAGGCCAACAAAAATCACCGTTTGTCAGCCAGTGTGCGCAAAAATTGAATTGAAGAAACTTTAATCCGTGAAAGCCTTTCTCAGCCAGTGTGTGCGAAAATGGGAGTGCGAGTGGGGAGTGGGAGTGAGGGGGTTAGGAGTGGGGAGTGGGAGTGGGGACGGGAGTGGGGGGGAGGGAATTGGGTCTGTAAACTTGATTCAGACCGGCCCCGTGCGTAGCACGGGCTTCCTCTAGTTATTGGATATTCTTTGTGTTAAGGATCTGTGTTTTCTAGAAACAAATTATAAAGGACGCACAATCGATTGTTTTCCCCAGGAAGATTGCAGGGTAATCGGACATTTTTCGCCCGGACTTTTTTCCCCCAAGAAAAAATAATTAAAAAAAAAAACCATAAAAATAATTTCTTTATGTTCAGTTAATTGCGTGTATGTAGGCTATTAAATTTCCATTAAAACTGACTAGTGATAGATTGGACACATTACAAAGAAGTTGATTAAAACAATATGCCAACAGACAATTTCCACTCTTTTAAAAAAGTAGTTGATTAAATTGTACTTACAATGGAAAAAGGTAAAGGTGACGATTAGACCGTGGGATTCTTTCTATTCACAGGCCTATAAAAGTTATGATATCCACCCAAACCCAAGTTAATCACACCGAACAATACTTTGGATATCACTACTTACAAAGGCCGACCCTTTTTGGAAACTTGGCGGTTTCTCTTACACCAGTTTTGGTTTTGGGTGGATCTAGACACACGTTAGTGTGTCGCGCCAAGTTAGGCAACAATCATCACAACAAACATCACATCAATTCAATTGTCAAAGTTGTAAACCATTGTAGCGCGGCACCATAGAACGTGAGAACGTGTATACTGACGTGCGTGCCTAGAAACACACTAGTGAAGCACGATAAATCTAAACAACGTTGCCAAAAAAAATTGTATGCACGTCCAATTCACGAAAAATAAACCAACTCTAAAAACAAAGCAAAATAAACAAAACCAAAAACTGGTAAAAAGGCCACCAAGTTGAGAGTGGTTCGGCCCTTCAAAGGAGTGATATCAACACACCGAAACTAACGAAATAAAAAAAATTACAACAAAACTAAAACCAAACCAAAAATATATAAAGAGGTGACCAAGTTGAGAATGGTTCGGCCTATAGGCGAAAGGTAGTAGCAAATTGTTGAAAACCAATTTCTTGTTGACATGCCACTTTATTACACATCTGCACGGTAGTGGAGTTGAGTCTCATACACAATTTTAAAAAAGGACTGATATCATATCAAAAACCAAAACTAGTAAAAGGGGTCGCCAAGTTCCGAATGGTTCGGCCCTTCAAAGGTGTGATATCAACACACCAAAACATTCGCCAACTTAATCGCACCGAATAATACGTTGGACGTTAAATGAAAACTTGAACATTGCTACCGAAAGTAGCATTGTTATAGTTTTCATTTAACATTCGAACTATTAAGCAGTGCGATTAACTTGGCGAATGTTTTGGTGTGTTGATATCACTCCTTTAAAGGGCCGAACCATTCGAAACTTTGCGGCCCCTTTTACCAGTTTTGGTTTTTGATATGATAGTACTTACAATGAAAGGCTATTGTCTGAATCACGATTACCTAAAAGTGTATCCAACAATGTGTAGGAAACGTTGCAATGTTGATCACCACTGTTATATTTGCAACACAATTCATTCAGTCGTTTCTGAAGACGTTTTGTTTTGCGATGAAGGGTGCCTGCGGAATGATTTGGGTCGAAGCACTTGTTTGGTCACGTTGTAACACATTTATTGTCTTCCAAATGCTGGGGTAGTAACAGAGCCGCTTCAAGCCTTAAAATTGTGGTGGGGCCATGTTCCAAATCCCCCCCCCCCCTCCGAAATTTTTTTTATCAAGTCTGGTAATATAATCTTGACAAACACATGGAAACAGATCCCAAGGGTGTTTTTTTTTTAACCAATATTTTAAATATGGGTAAAAAAAATTTCATTTACATAATTATTTGCCCGACACTGAGTGGAGCTGGGCACCAGACTGCTTTGTTTTTTTTATCGGGAAGATGAGTCAGCTGTGTCATGGCTGGTCGGTTTTGGCTATCTAAAGTAAAAACTACAACAAACTTTTCATAACTTCTTTAATTTTAACCACCCTCCATCACCAAACCATCACCCTCGTAAATGCTTGTATTCACCTTTTCTGATAAACGCGTGATGTGTATCTTACATAGCTGCGCAAGCATGCTTTCGGTGTGTTCGGAAAGTCACGTAGGCAACGTCTAATTAGAAACAGCTCAGTGGCTGGGAGCTAAGAAACTACGTCATGACACGCAAGCACTTCACTTACAGTACCTTCCTAAAGCACTGAACAGAGCGAACAGAACGCACCACTGTTACAGACAGTTTGGCTCCAAACTTGACGTCGCGCGTGCGCAGTGATGTTGCGTCATCCGTTCAGTACCTTCCTAAACTACAATACAGATCAACAAGCTCAGCAGAGTGTTCCATATGTCATACCTTCACCGCGACCAGGCGTGGCTAATGGATTTGACCAGGATTAGCTAATAGATGTGGCCAGGAGAGAGCAATGCCAAATTACGAACCATCTTAGGCAGGTGGTTTGCTGGGGTGGGGGTTTGAGCATGCGCGACGTAACAGTTTTGACGAAACAGATTCATCGCTGACGATATTGACGTCAATCAAGCCGCATCAACACGGATATTAGCAGAGAATGAGCCAAACTGTCACCAACAGTGGTGTGTTTGGTTCGCTCTGTTTGGTCGTTCAGGAAGGTACCGCCGGCATTTCGCCGACTTGCAGCCTAAATAACTAAAATTATGGTAAAGTCACTGAAAC
>JAHWFP010082819.1:22459-58224 GCA_023313725.1 Lithobius niger
ACCGCCCCCCCCCCCCCACCCCAGCTCCAGCACCTATGGGTGATAATGACCAACTAAGTTATAATATCTACTAGCGGAAGCCCGTGCTACGCACGGGTGGTGTTTGATGCACGGTTAAGAACACTGGGACGATTTCCTTCGTCATGTGTTTTACGGAATGCGTGTATCCCGTCTATGTGTTGTTGCGTACCCTGTCTAGCAAACGGTGTTTTTCGTTTGCTTCACTCCCTCATTCAGCGTATCCCTTGTTCCGGAGTCCATACACTTACATTACATATGATTCTTTTCTGCAAGAATGGTTGAAATACGCGTTTGTACATGTGAAATAAATAAATACGCCTTTGTGCATGTGAAATAATAAATACGCTTTTGTAAACCGGAAATAAATAATTACGCTTTTCTACACGTGAAATAAATAAATAGGCATTGGAGACATTGTAACGGAGGATTAAACAAACGAAGCTTCAACAATCAGTAAGAGGGCGAGCGGGCTCATTCTTCCCACGGTAGCAAAGAAAAAGGGCGAGCGACCGACAATGAAAACGGATATGTGCTCTATCAATTACTTGCGGCCGTCTTGTGGCGGCCGTCTTGTGGCCGTCTCCTTGCCGTCCATCCTACGCGACAACTCGATTTTATTAATAAAGATTATTCCAACCCTCACTAATGTTGTTAGAAAAATGTATGGGGGAAAATGTCCTGGGACAAATGTCCAGGGGAAAATGTCCGAGTTGAGGGGGGAATTAGTCCGCTTTCATTTTTGATGGGGGAAAATGTCCGGGGGGAAAAGTCCGGGGGTAAAATGTCCGCGAACTGATTGCAGTGTCTCATTGCAAGGCTGACAGGCATCATCAGCTTCAGTCACGTGGTGACGTAGTTAAGAAATGCTCTTCTCGAGTTGTGTTGAGCGTCACTAGAATAATCTCTGTGTAGACTCACACCTCATTCTTCTGTAGCTAAACATAATACAGACTGGGTCTCCTATTTTTTTCTGTTTTGTAAGAATGCCTGATGTTTCTTACTGAAGCCCATTTTCTTAATTCGAAACTTTTGGTTGGGGTGACGTCACACCCCTCCCCAACGTATATTCAATCATGAAACGTGACCATCCTTAAAGGGATATACCTCCCAGCGCCATTTTTCTCGATCGTCCACATCAAGTACGGCCCCAAAGGTCTATTTACTTACCGTTAGTCTTTCCCTTGCTAAAAAACCGTTTTAAAACGTGGCGTCTAGGAGATTTTCTGTTGAATATTGTTAACTATATTTAAGAACCCGTCACTACCCGTCACTACCCGTCACTAAATGATGCAATGCGCGCATACATTAATCATGACGTTTCATCTCTGTGAACATCTACTAATTTTCTTAAAATTACCATGAGATCTACAATCTAATAGACTAATGCGGTAAAAATTAAAATTAATTATTCCAATAGATCGCTGAAGCAAAATTATAAGACACTAGTCTAGAAAATTATAAATTGTGATTTTAAAATACAAGAATCATTCCGTTTTTTGACGACACGATCAATGGGTTCACGATGGCTGGACTATTAGCCGCAATGCCAATTGAGACAGTAGCTATGTTTTTCACTGCGTGGAACGAAGCTACCGTCTCAGTTGACCTTAGCTGTGGTAAATACGCGGATGTGATCGTCGCGTGGGTGTTGTGAGGCAACCGGAAGGTTATAAGGCAGCGGTATGTTGCTTTAAGGGAGCCTTCAACCGCTGTAGGCCCAAAAGTTGCTAGAAATTTATAACCACGAAGCCTTGGCTTTCGCGTTCACTGCTTTATTAGCTATAGCAAACTCAAGCCTACCAACACTTCCTAACTGTACATGTGAATACTCGGCACAAAGAGTTGACAATGCATGATGTATGAATAAACTGTTTACAAGTTTACTGTGCAAGTTGGGACAACAATTCAGAAAATTAACGAACGTTCCCTGCCTACTTTTCATAAAAACTATGAACCCGTAAACAAACAAATATGTTAAATAAATAGGGATAAATAACTAAGGTTAAATAGGGTTAAATAAATCAAGTAGTTTTGGGTGAAGTCGGTAAAACTGGGTGTAAGCACATTTTCTATAATTGTTTAAGACTTTGTTGGCGCCGTGTTTTTGCGGATGCACGTCAAGTTTGTCCTTGTCGCCTTGTAGGGCCATGGCTTCGGCTGAGAGCAAGACAAACTTTCAAGGCTTGGGTGCACGCCTTACCGCAGTATGTAATGAAGCAATGTTCATTGAAGAAGAAGAAGAATCATTTGTTGGGCTCTAAAGCATTTTTCAAATTACCCCTATGAACTAATGGAATTAGACTAAATTGATATGACACTGAAGCGTTTTGTGTTGCGGACGTCTTTTAATTTTTTAAAACATAAGTAGATTTAGTAAAATTCGAGAAAATAGAAGCTATTTTTTTTCGGATACTACAGTAAGGTTATGAACGGTTCAACCACGGTCTGCTATAAAACCTGTCATCAGAAATCTACAGCGGTGATGAACAATAGAAGACGTGTCTAATTTAAATGCCAGAAAGGAATCGTTACCGATCTACGTAGTTCATTTGATAACTGCATTTTTTTTAGACGTACCTGCTTCAAAACCAACAATAAACTCATAAATTCCCTTTTTTTTTTACTTTTGAAATCACTCCTACCGTCCATTACCTAATATTGTGTTCAATTCACAACATTTCACAATATTTCACAACTGGACAATATAAAAAATTTATTACATACATATTTTTTATAGTATAATTTATTTTTCCTTGCATCACTTTATGGATACAACCGAACTTTTCCAATCATGGAAACATTTAAAAATAGATATACAACAAAACTCCATCTAGCTAAATTAAATAAATAATGTACTTAAACTTCAGAACTGCCACAATAAAAAATAAATAAATAACGAATATTCATAAAGAACAAGGTTCTGGTTATTGAAATTTTCGAAAATGGATTTAAATACGATATAAAGCATTATGAACACAATTTAAAATAAAGTAGGCTTTTCATAAAACAGCCTTATAAATAACAGTTAGACAAATAACCAACTACAGTCGGTAAAAATACGTACACACAATATTAAAACGGAATAATGAGTATAATACAAATAACCAGATAGCTACACTCGGACAACATTTGTTATTTCCCAAATAAGACGGGTTCGCAACGCAAAACACAAAAACGGCAATGCTATGTCGGGGAAAACAATGAGGTTTAGTTCATCATGAGGCAAATACGAAGCATAAAGATATCCTAACAAGATCTTCTCTGGACTGACATGGAAGCCACAGAACCGAAATGCTTTGGATAAGAGTTTAAGCTTCTTTCCAGCATCGGTGTTTCGACCATCACTGTCCTTTACAGCAGCATCTGTCAAGCTCTTGTTGTTGGATCTAGATTCAAGCTGTTATTCTAGCCAAAAATATCCTCGTGATATCTTCCACTGGCCTGTAATGCAAATAAAGCAAAATGTAAGTACGTTGGTCATATTACTCTAATTTTATAATAAGGGTACATATTAAAATCAACAAATTTGGAGCCGTGGCCTTAGTTAGCGAGTTACTTAGCCAATAACACAAAATAAAGATGTCAAGGGCACTTTTTCTCCATAAAGGATACGTTCCCACACTTAAACGTTGATGTGTTCGTCGTTACTGTATAACCATTGCACACTATTTCACTGATTGTCTAAGATTTCTACTACATCAGGAATTTTCCCCAGTGGAATGAAATAAACTAACCATCTCGTTATATTTTTTCTAATAGCTATTTTAATATTAAAGTAAAATGTACCTTTACGGTTTTCAAGAGTAGCTCAGCTTCTTCATCATTCATGTGTCCCTTTGTTTGTAAGATATTTTTTAAAGTGGTCCTCACTCCAGTTGCCATGGACACATTTCCACATACATAAACGTGCCCTTGTTGTGCTGTTAGGTGGTCATAAACATCACTAGCATCTTCTTCCAGCAGATTTTGAACATATTTCTGCACAAAAATAGAAGGGAAAACTGTGAACATTTTTATAACTCATTGCAAATTGTGTATTTCGAAGTAAAAAAAAAATACTTTGCCTGTTTCTCATAAACAAATAATAATAATAATAATAATAATAATAATAATAATAATAATAATAATTGATTGTTGAACTGGTTTTACCCTTTAAATGGTACTGGAAGGAATATTCAGCATCAACCTTTTCCGCACAATTTCTTTTTAAAACAAAAGGCATTCATAGGTCTACGTTGATCATTGGCCTACGCTAGGTTAGGTTTCTGGGCTTTTATGCAGCTCTCAAACGATGAGGTTTTCTCACCATGAAGTTCTTATCATACTAGGCATGACACAGTACTAATAATAACTGGAGTATGTGCTTTAGGCAGAATACAAAGAGCAATATCTAATAAGAACAACCCTTTTATTCCGTGTCTCCTCATTGAACTACGTACGTCAACTCTAGAAAATATTCAGATAAACATGAGCAAAGTATAGGCTTAAGGATGTTATCGGCATCGATTACAATCATCAACAACAATACCGATAGTTGCATTTTGGAAAGGGTGCAGTTAACTTTTTTATCGCTTAAATCATCGATAACTTTGAAACCAAACGAGGAGGGTTTATCATTTTTTTTTAAACTATAAACCATGCAGCATCCTTTTAGTCGGCAATTTGAAGCATTAATATGGTAAGAATTTGGTAAATTGCATTTTATAATTAAATGCCACTTAAACCAAATGGGCTAATGGAGGTTTTCTTTTCAGTAGCGGCACAACCACCAAACAAGTATTTGGTATCGGTTTGATATCGAATTGGGATCTTTATCGATGAGATACGTCCTCTCACGGTGTTTATTTGATCGAATCAAACACTCAAGTGATATCGATTCGTGCACTGTCAACGTTCATTAAGTGAAAAGGATTAAATTCCAAATATTGCTTATGTCCACTTTACGCACCCAAGTAACACACGACAGCAAATTCTAGTTTCATGCTTTACACCAACTAACGTTTAATGCAAGTGACTATTATCTATCATACGTAATTTCCAGTTTTTCCTACCTTTGGTTGTCCTTCAAGTCGTGAGTAAGCTGTCCTGACTGATGTCAAGATATCTTGTTCTAACAATGGAAACGTTTCTTCCTGATAGATGTCATCTTGATTTGGGTGGCGACAGCCGAAGTAAAGAGCCATCTTAGGAGCATTCATTTCCCCATGTTCTCTTGACATCTCACGGATTATGGCTCGCCATCCTGCAAAAATTATTTCGTTATAAAATTTAGTTTTTGATTGAGTTTATGGTTTCTTGCATGATGTAGTAAAAAAATCTTTTTTTTTATAATCTTTTATTTTATTTTTTTAAATGTTATGGTTTATAGCCTGAATCCAAATTTGAGCAGTACATTAAAAAAGTTCTTGACCTTTAATTCATCTGAAGCAAACTAACGCTAATACGGATGAACTGGCTTAACTTTGAACTTTACTATCTGTTCAGAGGCACAATAAGTCTAAGTAAGGGAGGAGAAAATTTGGCAATTCAAACCTGAAAACCTGCAATCACGTTAAAGGCAGGGAGTATGTCCATAATAGATTCCCCAGCAGATTAATTGAAGTTTTTAGTCCTGGATAATGGTTACTGCTTATACTTCAAGTTACAAAATTTTAAAATTTGTAGTCATTTTTAAATAGTATAATTTCAAAGTTATAGTTAGTTTCAATAATAATCAGTTGCGAGAACATTTAACTGGTTCAGTGAATTAAAAAAACATATCATCTCCGTTCTGTACACGTAGAAAATCGGACAGTGTAAATTGCAGAGATAATGGAGTTAAACCAAGGATGCAAAAGCAGGCTCTGAGTGAGTAACAAATTCGAAGAAAAACGGAAAAGTCAGAAAATAATAAACCCTTAAAAGAAAGGGATGAGACGTTATCGTGGCATAATAACACTGACAGGTTTGATTCACTTTTGGAAAAATTAAACAAATAAAATATTTGTCACAAAATATGGTACAGATTTCTTAAAATTAAAAAACACGCAATTAATCAACGTATGTTTTATAATCAGAAGAATTTGTGTACGTAATATGTATCGAAAATTCAACTTGTTTTATCCTACATACACGAAGGAAAAGGCTGGTGGAGTTTACCATTACACCTTTATCTTTAAATTAAAAATATCTTGTAAATAATGATATTATTCAAACCTTGCAGAAATTTCCATTATTTCCTTCTTACTTTCAAACGTTCTTCAGGGAAAAAGATTATGGGATATAGACTTTTTTTTAATGGCAGATCAAACCAACGTACCTGTTTCATACAGACTTTTCCTCCTTCCAGCATTCCTGTCGAATTTGCGTTGTTGCCAGAAACCTCTGAAGGGAGCAAGTCCGGTTCCAGCGCCAATCATCATTATTGGCTGGCTAACTTCATCTGGAAGGTGAAATGTTGGGGCCCTAGAAATATAGACCGTCAAATTGTTTAAAAAAACAGAAAGAAAATGGTTTCAATTCAAAATTGTGTCTTAGCAATTTTTAAAAGTAGCAAAATTTATCTCTTTTTGGAAAATTAATCATATCAGCTTTGAAGGATGTTAGGGTGCACTTCGGCAATGAAATCGCCATAGCTAGCAGTGAACTAGAAGCTTCATTCGGCCAATAAGAATTCAAGATGAAGAAACTATTTCCTGGCTCAGCTTGTGAGATCAGGATGGCGCTCATGAGCTCAGCACATGAACACCATCCTGAAACTTCAGACTACTGAAGTTTCACACTTGTTTCTTTTTAAATTACACGGTAAAATGAACCATTGAGCCCTAAATTACAAGCAGAATCCTTACTGGTAACAAATAGAAAGGAAAACACTGCACCAGTGAATGTGACAAAATGTGATGGCAAAATCTGGACTTACCTCCTAACAAAACAGAAGAGCTCTTTTCCGACTTGAGTATTGTCCAAGTATTTGGAACACACACCATACTTCCAGGTAGAAGAGCAATCTGTAACCAACATAGAATGATTAGATTGAAAGTATATTCAACGATTCACGGAAATGCACAAAGTTCACTACCTTGCACATTCATGTAATTAAATACCAAAAGGTCTCCCATAAGTGATCTCCATAAGCAATTGCCAAGTTTGTTTAAAATTACGTTTTGCTTAGCTGCCATCAAGTGAAGAAGTGCAGTTGAATTTTACTAATGGTACAGTTATCAGTTTAAATTCAATTCTGAGCCTTACCTATTTTTAAAATATATATTTAACATCACCTTTTATTTTCGCACTTTATTAAAGTATTGTGCATCACAGTTATACTTTTATATAATTTAATTGTATTCTTTAAACCGGCATTATATGTGACATGATGTAAAGGTGTTTACTTTCGTGTCGTCTTTCCTTTGTGATAGTGTTCTTATTTTTTTCGTAAAACATGTAAAAACGTTACAAACGGTAAAGAGGGTCCTATTAGGAGCTATATAAAGGGGAGTGACGGCTCGTCACTATTTTCTGGGATAACCCACTAAAAAATACGCTGTATAGGTTTTAAGCTAATAGATAGGGGTGCCAATTTTCACTATATAGTTCTGTGATAAATATACGCACTGGGCAACTCCACACGTAGCAGCATTGTAACAACCCTATATATCGAGGAAGGAGTTGGCTTCTTTAAGGCAATAAGTGAGCTAAAAATCGCAGGTCACGTCTCCTGTCTCAATGCTAGTTCACACGTGTGCCAGAACGTGATACCTTTTATCTTTGCATTGGTAGAATAAGCTTCTTGCTATGTTGAATTAATTTGCCAGGAAACGAAAACCATAGTTTCTCTCTCAGAGGACTTTGTGAGACAAGGGATGTAATATGAATTGATAGTTACAGCATGGCCACACCCACGTTGTATGCATTTCAGACACTCCTGGTTATGTTACGCAAACGGAATATAAGCAGCGACTTCACTTCGTACGATTTAAGTAAGAATCCGAAATGCTTCAACTGTCAAATGTTTAGAAAAATTATAGTTTACAAGTTATATTTGTTACGTTAAGCTACTGGTATTGATTAGCATAATCTGAATTGCAATTTACCCTCGCCTTGGCGAGTCGGCAATCCGGTAAAATTATTCTATAACTACTAGTGTATCTAAAGAGACACAGAGTTGGTAATGAGACCAGAATTGATCACAGATTGAGACAAACTGCAATGTATGGAAAACAACTCAATTACTGCTTTTCGAATTTGCTAATTTCAATAAGCAACTTACCATTTCCTTTATATCGATTAATGCCAACAGTCAGGTGGATCTGTCCAGGATGGGCTGCAGGTGAGCTGCTCACAGAGTAGAAACGTGGTTGAAGTAATGGCAACAATAGTAACAAAGATGCCACGTTGGGTTGGGCTGATGGGAATTCTTGCAACACTTCTAGTAATCCAGAGGCTGTGAGACTTCGCCAGCTGTTGTAAGCGTCATCATTCTATAAATAATGTGAACTGAATTAGTAAAGCACACGAGCAAAAGTAGAGAACAAGTTTTAAGAATTGTCTTAGCCTAAATGAGCAAGCTGAGAACGAAATACGCATTTTTGCTTAATTTATTTAATTATTAACATACGCTGCTGAAAAGTCAATTCGTCTAACTTAGTTAAATACCACGCACTAATGTAAGTATTTATTTACAGTCGAGTGATCCACATTTTTACACAATTGTAGGCTCCTCTTTCTTGAAACGCTTAAGATTATCAGTTCTATTAATATTCTTTGATGATTCTTCTTGAGTTTTAAAAACTCTTAGACTTTTAAACAATATGTTTCAATAATTAAAAAAAAATCCCTTACTGTAATAACAGCTTTCTTTTGTCCTGTAGGTTCAAAAATCTTGCATTCTTAAGTATTTTTACGTCACTGAACAACTAAGTATGAAGCTTAAGCAGTTGCTACTAAAAGCTTACTTAATTGACATCTAAAGTTTTATTAACCAGTTTATCTGATTTCAGCTGTTTAATGCCCTTGAATTTTGGACATATTTGTTTCTAAATTTTAAAACTTTCAAATCTGCCAAAATTTAACTCGGACTAAAGTGTGCCATCCCACATGTTTTAAGCTACATTGTTTAAAATCCAGTCTGCATATCATATTAAAAAGTTTTCCATTTACCTTAGCAAGTTCTTCTAATCTTTGTCTGTGGAGTTCATCTTTTACGCAAGTTGATAAATACTTTAGAAGTGACTGTGAAGGTGTTGAAGTGATGTCCAAGTAATAACTAAAAGCATTCTGTAAAGAGCAGGTAGGTATCCGCTCTACAGGAGTCCAGGAGGAATCGTTGTTTCTTGGTGCTTCAACTTGTACTATTTGATTTACAAAGCTATCATCGAGAGCAAGCCGTTGCAGGAGTGTGTTAACAATGTTTGTGTCATTCATTGGAAAGACTCCAATGTGATCTCCCGGTTCGTAATCGAGTGTTCCGCTTCCCTTTGTTTCCAAGCATATCAGAATGGTCCTTTCACTGAAATATAAAAATAATTTTAATTTTTCAGTCGAAGAATTTCTAGAATTGCATAATGTGTTCGTCCACTGCGTTTAAAAATCTTATTTACACAGTGCGGTACTTACTTAGATTCAGATGTCTGTAGATCGCAGCGACTAAGAATACGGCATGACGATAACTCCTTCTTGTGTAAACGTGCCAGTCCTGAAAAGAAGATGTAAGTAAGTTTATACAATTCTTTTTTTTTCTTCTGTCTAAAAAAATTGGCCTTTGGATTTAGGGCAGGGAAGTACGTTCATGCAACTGAACTGTGTTCAATAATTTGGTATAAAATGTATTCATTTGTTGTTTCTTTGGCCATACTGTATAGTTGTGGTAGCTGATTCCGGTCATTTTTTTCTTATACAATTTATACTAATTTTACATACTGAAATTAATTAGTGTGTTGTTCGTCGCAGTTGAGGTGATTCGGTTGATTTAAGCAATTATTCCAAAAATTGTTACGATGTCAACCAGCTGGAATAGCCTCAGTTATTTCCTCATGAGAAGATAGATTTAAACGCAGTTGCAAAACTAACAGTGACTAATATTTGCAATTGACCAGCTCGCCATGACACCTGATTACATGTTTTTCGCTTATTGTCTGTACAATATATTATGACTGCAAAAACTCACCTGCGCACAAATTTTCCGTTTTCAAAGATGGCTGTGGTACTAGGCGGCAGTTTGGTATCAATTTTTCTTCTTCTTCCTCTGCTTCGTTTATCGATTCATCCATAGGAACACCCATTTCTTGACAAGATTTCTGTTGAAAAGTTAAAATTGGATGTTCGAGTCAGATTAGAAGACAGTAACTCAAAAGAAATAAAACACGAAATTACTAATTGTACTTCTTCCAGAATGCACTAAAATATTACATTAAAAAATCTTGGCTTAGACATGCGTTTAAAATATTTGCTTCTTGTCTCAGCCAACAATTTTTAATTTCATTTTTAAGGTTTCCTAGTACAAATAAACCTATAAAAATGTTACTTTAAATGTAGAGCCTAAACTCTAATGATAGAATAAAACGTGTAGAAAGATCGATAAATAATAAAACTGTACACAAGTTTGTGTTTAAACTGTGCCATGGTCATTTCATTAAGTAACTTACTGTGAATATAGCATGCATCCAATTGCGCAAAGGACCTTCTTGACCTTTAATCTCATCAGCTGTAGTGACAGGTAGAACAGCACGTGCTCCTAGAGATGCAAGTGACTCATGACAAAACTTGCCAAATTGACAGAAATCAGGATAAGCAGTCGAACCCAATGCAAACACGCCAAACCTGTAATGTAATTCAAACTAGTGTTTAGTTGAAATTTTCGTAATTGTTTCCTGGTTTAAATTAGAAACACATGAACACTCATAAAAACATCAATAAACATTTTTCTAAGGTTAAACTGTCCGACTCTAACTTACCTAACTTTATCCAGGTTAGTGTTGTGCGAGTTCCTCAATGCTTCTTCTAAAAGCTTATCATTTCTAGTGATCTTGTTGTTGACTGTCCCCTCCAGATCTGTTAGATGTCGCCAAAATTTCTAAGAATCGAGAAAGTAAAAAAAAATTCTTTTAATTTTTACTTACATTGGTTGTTAGTGATAACTAGCTAATATTCCAGGAGAAACTGTATCTGCTAGACCTATTAAATTATGAAAGCAAGTTCAGTTAGTGTAAACTTGCTTAAATATATTGATTTTGGTAATTAATACTCATCCTTCAAGTAAACATGATTGATTTAAAGACCAATTCATAATCTTAAAGAAAGCTTTAAGGCTGGTTGTTACGAACGGAAAATAGAAAGAATCTACCGTGGCGTCATCTAGCGGCAGTGATATCATTAACCTTCTGAGCTTGCTCCAAGGTGCACGAGGACGTACCAAACTTTCACTCAATAATTTTAGGAGGTGAATGACTTGTTTGTTTCTTTAAAATAAATGTCATTGTGCATTCTTTGCTTGAAGTATGCAAGTGCTGCTTAGTACTAGATAGTACTAGATCCTGCAGACTTTCACTCTGTGACAACCTGTCTTTAAATATTCTCTTTAGATCGACGTCTTCACAGTTTGAATAACGTGACCAACAGTAGCAAGTCAATGAACTTGAGAATTTTATTATTTTGGTATCATTTGCAATCGATACACTATCTGAATTGTTTCAGTTTTTTACTGATTTCAGCTGTTGGGACCAATGTTTTCCACTCGGTAGACGACACTGGTTCCAGTAACTGCTACAAATTACCTCTGTGATGGTTAAGTCGAAGATGGAAGTAGGCTATCAAAGCTAGCTGCAGTACGTTTATGAACACTTACCTGTCCATTATTGGGTGCATCTCCACTTCCGAATGTGCTTGTGACAATTAGTAAAAGCTGCTCTTGAGTTAGTTGATCAATACAGTAGTCTTTCATACACACCAACTAAGAAGAAGAAAATTCATATTTAGCGAATGTTTTTAAGAATGACAAATAAATTAGAGCTGGGATTTAATCGCTACCAAGAATGATATTGATTAAATTAATAACCATGATTCTCACCTGCACATTGAAGGCTTTTGTGAACAATTTAGCTACTCTTTTAGCAAACGATTCTGACTTTCCAGTTTCGGAGGCATAAAGAACTGTTGCTTTCACTCGGCGAGATAAGCAACGTTTGTTTAAACCCAATGCCAGAGCCACAGCTCTGAAAAACAAACGAAACAGTTTGTTATTACTAAAAATCAGACAAAGCCAGTGACCAATTAAGATAAAATTCAGTTTTATGATAAAACGACTAAAGTATAATTTCAGTTCGAATATCATAGTAACACTGTGCACTGGGGACATGAAATCCGGATGGAGACGTACCTTCCCAGGCCCCGGAAAGAAATGTGCCCATCAGAGTATCCCTTAACTAGTTTTTCTAATTCTGGATCGTTCCACTTGTGTCCTTTGATTGCGGGTATCTACAAAGCAAAATAAGACACTGATGAGTTTAGTTAGAGGCTGCGATGTTGAACTTTCAGTAAATTTCAGCTCCGCAATGATGGCTTTTGGCCATTACCAGCATAGTGATTAGCCAAGCAAACAATTTATTTTGTATCATTGGTTCCAACAAATTGATGTCAGCCTGTAAAACAATGAACCATGAACAATGAACTTTTGAAAGATCTTTGCACTGGCTTACCTGGGGCACATAATTTGGGTAAATTGAGTAGTCAAGCATTTCTTGATGGAATACAGATGTCAGGCTGCTACTGATTGGAGAAACTAGTTTTGTCCAGTCGCCAGGACATCCTCCTCTTAATGCAAATTCTTCTTGCAGGAAAGACACGAAAAAATCAGATGCCCGGTGATGATCCCAAATGGTCACCCCAGCTTTCTGTAATGCAATATTCAATTTCATAAGTAAAGCTCCCTAGAAATATATTTGGTTAAACTACGACATGACCAAAGAGATTCATGATCTCTTTTAAAAGTCCTTAACCGCACACAAACAACAAAATATATTCAGCTTAAACTTACCCTAAAACTCTCCAAAACTGCTACATTAACTTCTACTAATGCTGCATCTTTCCACAGTGAGGATGGAGTAGAGGTATCCAGTTCCATTTTATCAGCAACAGTCTGTTGAAAGAAATTAAAATGTACACATGGACTTTACTGAATGCGTGATTTTAAACCATCCTGTATATTCAATGCCTATCTTTAAATCATTTCGATGTTAATCATCAGCAAAATAGATTATATAATTACTATTCTAGTGCATCAAGGAAATTATTTAAAACGCAATAATGCCAATGTGTCGTTACCTGGAGAACATTGTAGCGGTGAGGGAAAGAGAGATGCCGAGAAGCGATGTCGGCACTCATAGCAATTCCACTAAGAGGTGCTGCTGGAAATTCAACACCGCCAATGTCTAAGAGGAAGCTGCTAGTAGAAGGCACGGCAAACCAACGCAAGCCTAGTTTTTTAAACCATTCATAGCTATGATAAAGGGAAAAAATTTTCATTAAAACACACTCAACACACTGATTTTATTACTTTGGCCAGATTTACGATTACTTTCACATGCCAACATAGATGTTATTAAACTATTGTTATAGAATTATACGGAAATGCTACTGAATAAATGAAAAAAGGATAACGATAACAGATACTTGATGCGTTATTATGGGATAATATTGGGCTGCATAATTCCGTCAGTGATCAGAAATCATGGAGCGGTATTTGCAAGTTTTAATTATTTTGTTATTTAGTAAACTCATCACTAATCAATTGTGTGATTTACCAGAAAACACACTTACTCTGGATGTGAAATTTCGACTTGGCAAACGACATTGTGGGGAAGATCGAAAAGCTGTGGATCCTCATCAATACCATTCAGAACAAGTGGGAGAACGTCAAATGGAGTTCCTGCGCTTTTCCACCCCAACCTTTGACAGAACTGTAAATAGATAAAAACACCAACAGAAGGTTAATTTCGTTTTATTGCTTAAAACTTTAACGATCATTTGGTTACGGGTTGTGAGTTTAAACAACCCGTAATGTATGCTTTAGTAATGAACTAAAGTGGTCAACATGTAAAATATTGTTAAACCTGTTATATTTAATAATATTTATAATAATAATAATAATAATAATAATAATGTATTTATTTCAATAGCAAATTACAAACAAATTGCAATCCTCGAAGCTGTAATACAGCTTGTGTGAGTTTATACAAAGCATCTTATTCAATATTTTTTGCTATTATTAACAACACTTGACCCTGGTTTATTTTATAGGTTTATTTAATTGCAATGGGTATTTTATTTTTATTATCTTGTTAGTGGTAGCTATTAAAATTTATGTATCTTTTGTCATGGTATTTTTTATTTTTATCTTGAAGTCTTTTAAATTGTTGTACTCCAACATATTTTTTGGCAATTCATTAAAAATACATGGTATATAATAAGTTCTATTTCTTTTCCCATATTTATTATTCCATGTCGGTTGTGAAAATGTTTGTTTATTTTTCCTTAGATTTATTTCTCTCTCTTTATTATAGATTTTAAATTTATTTATGTAATAATTTTTTGTTAATATAATATAATCTCTGAGTTTTATTATTTTTAATATTTCGTTCTCTTTAAAAATGTCATTTGTTTTTTGTTCTTTTCCTTCATAGCCAAATAAAACTTTAATAATCTTATTTTGCACTTTTTGTAATCTTTCGATCAAGTAGTCAGATGCAAATCCATAAAGTTCTATGCCGTATCTTATTATACTTCCAATCCAAGCATCGTACACTATTTTCTTATTTTTTGTGTCTAGTATCTTTCGCAGCAGATACATCTTTGGTAGAAATTGTCTTATTTTGGATATTAGTTGTAGTATATGCGTTTTGAAATTCCAATTTGAATCAATTTCTATACCTAGGTACTTTGTAAATTTCTTTTTTTCTAAATTTAAACATTTTTCATTACATATTTCATCTTTATTTTTACCATCCAAGTTCCTACAGTCACCATAATGTTTAATTATTCCAATATTTTTGCTTTTGTTCATTTTTGGTACTGTAATGTCCATTTGTACTGTTTTTTCCTTGCTAATGAATAATTCATTTTCATAATAATAATAATAATAATAATAATAATAATAATAATAATAAATAATAACATTGTTAAATCTGCTATGCAAATAACGGCCATTGTCCAACCACGTTTCACATCTGGTGATTGCAGGATGCTTTTTTGGGCGTTCTGTGTCTTTGTGAGATGAATATGGGAGTACGCATCACCGTGGTGAGCACCAAAGCTGATTAAGGATATAAACCTGGTCGATTCTGGGCAGAATTCTGGGCAGAATTTACATGGCTTCTTACATTTTTGTTACAAAGAGAGGCTGTGACTGTTGGCAGCAGATAGTTTGGAATTAAATAGGTTGAAACAAGATCACACTTTGGCTAACTTGTTGCTTCACATCACTCGGGGTACTTTTTTAACATTGGGTGCTGACAGTATTAGGCTACAAGGGGGCATCCAATAAAACTGGTAGCGCAGAGTTTGTCCAGGACATGTCGTGGCCAATTTGTCTCACTTCGGGTGGTGAGGATTTGGAACTCCGTAGCATGTGGTGATGGCGAGTAATGTGACAGCACTATAAGCGATATCTCTTATCTTTATACATTACACTTTTAACCAGTTGGGCAGATATTAGTGACCACATTGCGCCATTCCATTCAAGTTTTTTTTACGAGGAATGTATTATTATTATTATTATTATTATTATACCTGCCAATCAGATTTTGTTGGATTTTGTTTGTGCCCTAAATGGTTTCCTACCTGAGTAAATTGAATATTGGCTGGATCTCCCTTAATACTTCCGTCAGGTTGTTCATATCCTGCATAACCCAATAGTTCGTCATTCCAAATGCGACAGCTAATTCGGTTTGGAACAGCAGGTGCGAATATTGTGACAGTTGGTCTGTAAACAAAAATTACATTAAATTGCTTTAGTAAACAAAAGAAAAAACTCACAAAGCCTTGACGGATTACCAGAGGAGTCAGACGGGAAACCAAGGATGTTAAATTCAAATTCAAATTTTTTCAGCCACTTTGCGAGATTGGCATAATATACGTCCTTGTCAAAGGCTTAACAGTATAGTTGCAAAATTTTAAGTGTAAAAAAGTTCGTACATTTTACATTATGAATTCTGATAAACACACAGACATAATTTAAAGTATACATTTTCACGGATTTTCTCACCTTATCTGTCCATTGTTGGTTGCTGCTTTCAGATGCACACAGATGGGCTCGAACATTTCTTTAGCTGTCTTCACTTCTCTGCAATCGAGAACGTTCAGTTTTCTCCATAACACTCGATCAAGACTAGATGGATTGTTGCGCCATCCCTGTCTCGCCCCAAACTCCAATTCTCCTCGGGTCAAGTCGTAAGACCCTACATTTTGTAAGCTGCTCGTAACCTCTTGCAATCGATTTTCATACTCTGGCGTATTCAATCTAAGAAAAAGTGCAAAAATTAGAAATAATGTAAAAGTCATATAATGGGAACGCAGTTGTGGTATGGCCCATTCTTCCCAGCTTAAGCGGTTAAACTGTCTTTCATTATTTCACATATTTCATCATTTTGCATTAATTTTTAGTGTATTTTAAAACTTAACAATCGTCAATAAGTCCTAATGTAAATAAAATTATAACTTTTATCATTGTATTGTCGTACCTGTCAAAGAATGCGTAGTATTCGTGTAGAAAATCCAAGGCTTCATGAACTAATTGGCGTTGTGGCTGTTGACTATTGTTGGTTCTGACTGGCGTTTGGCCCTCCAATAACGACGCACAACAATGGCCCGAAGTACACTTCACATTCTGCCAAAAATAAAATTGGGTAATAATTTAATTTAGATAATTGAAAATATAAAATCATGCTGAATAAATAATAACAATAATAATATTTTATTGTTATTGTTTTCATATATTTTTTATAGACAGAAAGTATCAGATGAAACATAAAAAGCACTTGTGTACAACTAAGTTAACCAAGAATGACGTCACTTAACCAGAGGAAACATTCCACGAAGGAAGGATCAATGAACATATTATAATGAAGACGCAATAAACAAAAACGTACATACATACATATCTCGTAACTGGAAGAATTTATTTAATTATTTCTTATTCATGATTAAAATAAAATTTCTATTTCAAGCAAATGAAGATATAACAATGACCTTCAAAAAGTAATGTTAACTTTTAATGATAATAATAACAGAACCTAACCTGTCGTGACTTTGCATGAAGAGAATCATTTAATTCTTCAGATGTAATTATATTTACAATTGGCAAAGATTTCGATGAGTTTGGTGCCATCTACAACAAAAACAAAAATATTTACATAGTCTGTGTGCACGACATTTCCTCAGTAACGTAAATAATTAAATGAATCGGGATGCTATCCTATTCCGTTACCCTTTGTACATAATGTCAGATTGCCTCAGTAGGGAATTGAGCTTTTTAATTCAAAACGCACAAAGAAATTCGCTAGCATTGAATTCCAAGGCCGAGTCTGTACCTCTCTGCCAAGCTAAGAGGAATACCAGTGTCTATTTCATAATATGGAGTAAATAACAATACAGATCAAGCTACGTCAAAGTGAAGCCAACATACAAAAGCGCATAAACAAGTAAAAAAAAAAAAGTAGCCAACATTGCAGTCATTTACTAACATTGGGCTTGAATATTCCATGGCCTAAATTACGCATCTTGTGCTTCGTAACTGGGGTCATCGATTATTTTTTGTACTGCGTGAATAATACTCTGGTTTGGCAGTCGGTAAACGAGGCCCAGCTATTTAATTAAATGACTGTAATGTTTTTCCATTGACGACAGGTTTTTTTTTTTTATTTGTTACGCCTTACATCCGGCTTCCTTGCGACTTCGCAAGATTACTGTATTTATGATTTTCACAGGGTTTGATATTTCATGATGAGTGGGTAATCGAAATAAAAATTCAACCATCAGCAACACCATCAGAAAACCTGTCACCGTTCACCTCAACTCTCTCCCACATCAGAATAGTTCACTGGCCGTACAGAAAATTAATCTGACAAAATCACTAAAGCTGTGTTTTCTATACTGGTGCAAAGATGAATTCACAAAATAAGTGAATAATTATCTTGACTAAGCCCACCCTAGTCGCCTTAAGGTAGCTGACCTAGTGGAAAAGTGACCAGGAAAGTCGTAGGCCATCTGTGCCAAGCTGAGTTAAGTGATAGACTACCATGATCCTTGAGCATTATCTCGGTCCCCTACTGGCATCGGAGGTTTCCGCTTTGCAACCCTATGTTTGTCTCCCTTACTAAACTTCCTTCTCCTTCACAAAAGTGCAGTACGGTTCAAAATTGTGCAGGTTCACCTACGCGAGTATTAGTTTGCTTCACATGACTCCAGGAAATTTATTAAAAAATGAAACAAATAAAGATAACACCTATTTACTTGAATAAATAAACAGTTTAAAAAGTAAATAAAATAATGAATTAATTACCTAAATAAACGTATTTAATTATGATCATCTAACTGCAACTCTACTCACTTAATCAACAAAAATAAATACGGTTGAAGCTTAGTAACTGCAAATATTGAGGAAGGAAAGACCGGCATTCTTTGTGGGTGCAACCTGAACAACGGAAGATGTGACGGTAATGAACTCAGCCTTATGACGTCAATTTATTCTGTGGCAAGTCACTTGGAATATTTGCATTTCCCAGCCAATTTATACGTGGTACTGCTGAGGCAATTCCCAATAATCTGCTGTTTAATATATTTTTGACTCATCGAATACCTCCTTTTTTTTAATACGAAAAAGGAACTGTTTCTATGGGAGCTGTCGTCAACTTACATTACGTGGGTCTAATGCAATTAAGTTCCGGTCGGAAAATTTTTTTTTTTTTGGTGTACGTAGCCTGTTACCTATAGCGATTCTGTGCGTTTCACTTCGATAGAAAAACTTTTGCAAAAGGGGTGGAGGACCGAACGAGCGAAGCGTGCGAAGTTTGTGGTTTACATTTTAAGTATAGAACTTAGTTTGTGAATTTAATTGTTCTACTGTGCAGATAATTTTAAGCCTAAAGTAATTAGGCTAATTTCAGTAAGAAAGTAAAATCAGAATTTTACAATAAACTCTTATTCGCCGGAAGTAACCTGAAAGCAGATATGGGAGATGCATTATGGTAACAGAATGATGTATTTTTAAAGATCAGTACAGAGTAGAATTTTTATTCACTGCAATCTTTATTAGCATTTCATGCATTTATTTTACGACTAAAAAAAGATTAAATCGAAGTTATTCAATATTTCATTTGCGAACAGTTACGTTATTAACAATATAAATTGTTGAGGTATACCATTTTTAGCCGAAAGTTTACGAAGATGTCTAGGGCTTATGGAGAATGCGGATAATTGCTGCAAAAACAAGTTTTATTTTCAGTCTGACACAAAGGATTATTCAACCATCGTGCGTATTATTCCTTGATTTTTTTTAATTGTTCATTTATTTTATTTTCAAAATTAAAGTATCTTTGAACCTTATTTTATCTGAAGCAAAGTAACGCTGATATAAAAGCTCACATTGTAACCTTACTCCACACTTTAGAAGCAAGAAGAGTGTGGGAAATGGAGAAGCGAAACTAGGTGATTCAAAGCGAATATTTTTTATAATGATACTGGATGAAAGAATGTCCAAAATAGATCCCATATGTGCTCAAAGAGTCTCATCCATTATGGCCAGGTTTGGCACTGAGGCTTTTACATGGCCCCTTCTCCTGTCAGACCAGCTACTTCAAGCAGCTACGCTAATCTCTGCCGCACAACCTGCTGCAATAATACGTAAAACACTTTGTATATATTTGTGGTCCACAATAGTTTAAAATAATCGCAATTTTTTTTAAAGAATGGAATAACACTAACTGAAGAGAAAGCATGCAATTTTTTTCAAGAAATATAGATTTAGAGGAAAATCTAAAGTGTAAAATTCTGAATCATCTGTAATTATTAATATTGCACATATGCTGAAAACTTTTATTTCTTGATTTGAGTATCTTTACGGTAAATTGCGCGCTTTTAAAGGTGGATTCTATAAATAGAATTATATAAAAAAAAAAGTCATTTTAATCAGTAAATGCTTTAAATTTAGACATTTTTAGTACCCTTTGGTTTTACACCTAATACGGAACAATTAATAAAATTTGGCTGGAAAATAAGCAAAAATTAAAAATAAATAGGAAAAAAGTGCAGGGTGGAGTGCAGTACAACTTGTGCAAGTTTGACTTTTTGGACCTTCAGTTTCCCACCATTGCAGTTCACACGCATCTATTCTGGTGTGCACCGGAATTCCTACCAGTATGTGTACGAATTCTGGTACACACTAGGATACAAAATTAATTCTTAAAACGTTTTCAAAAGCGGTTCAAAGCCAAATATGGATACCAAATATTAATGGCTGTAGACCGCATTTTTTAAGTGAAATTGCAAAAATATTATATTATATTATATTATATTATATTAAAAAGTTAATAGGTGAAAAAATAATTACCTTTTCTGTAGATTGGTGAACAAGTTCCCTCTGGATTGTAATAAATAATATAAATAAGTGCTTCTCCAACAAGCAACGGTTATGGAATAATGTTTCTTTCGTTTTACAATTGGTTTAAATAGAGACGAGCCAATGAGGAAGTTGGGAACACAATATTTTCCAAATGCGCGTTCGTGGTCAAGGTGTGGGCAAAGGGAAGTCCCGACCTTGTCTTAAACAACTAACGGAAGCATCAACTTTCCTAGTTTTTCTAGGAAGGAAACGGTATAGGAATCTGTTAACAGCCTCTTTGACGTCATTTGAAGACATGTGGCTTACGATCACGCGTTTCAAACAGGGAAGATCCCTTGACGGAGGTTGATATAACCCACCATTTTGACACCTACAACAAGGAACTTAAAATTGACCGCCTCAAGTTCAACTTCCCCGCAAATATCATCTGATCCCTTGTGATAAATGAGATGCGTCACCTGACGTGGCACATTCTTCTTAACTCAAACGCACGAGCGTATCTTATGAAAGATACGCTCGTGCGTTTGAGTTAAGACAGGAAACAAAAGGGTTTGGCTAGGTAAATGCCATAATTCAGACGTTAGTATAGATTAGATGTGCTTACTAAGCTTAGTTAACAGGTTTCGTGGTATTTAGCTTTACGTACTTGGATGGTATAGATAATAACATGTCATGAGAAAGCGGCACTGAACCTTTGTATGTACTTCAGTTTTGGTCTTTTGAATTTCCGCAAACACTCAATTAGAATGATTTACATGTATATTACGTAGAAATTTAATAAGAGAAGTAAAGAATGTAAGTTTATATAGTGCGCAGGGGAGGGGGATAAATTCATTTTGGCTCTAAGTGGTCTCAACAAACTATCATGCTTTCCTTTTTTATCGTAAAAAATAAACAATGACTGGCCTTGGGCGAAAGTGATAACTTAATAAAGTAAGAAAAGACTTCAACCCGGATAAGTGCTCGAACCCAGCAGCATTCGTTTAGCATTGGGGTTTAATACCGACTAGACCTATTTGCAATATTTACAGGACAAAATTCGGCTTCCCCAGTTAGAAAAAAAGACGTTAGGGCTCGTATCCTCACGGAACTCACATCTGCGAACGTACAAAAATTTAAAAAACGGATTAGACTTCACTCGAACGAAAATAACTGTAACTAGCTGTACCCCCAGCGTAATAAGCTAGTCTAGCTTGTACCCGTATGCACCAGCAAAACCCCCAGCACCTCCCCCGACCGCATTCCCCCATTGTGTAGTCGGATTCCCCCCTCCCCCCTGTACACTCTGTTCTCCCCCCCCCCCCCCTGCACACCTGCCCAAACCCCACCCTAGCATTCCCCCTTGTGTGGTCTGAGTACGCCCCGCCATCCCTACTCCCCCTCCCTTGGAAACTCTGCGTTTGGTTTTCTTAGGGAAGTAAATAGCGTTTTGACTTGAAGGCGGCACTCTCATTCTCAATGTCGCTGAATTGCCTGTTTCTACGTTTTGATATCAAGCACAATAAGCACGCGACAATGATCGTGCATGCAGTGATTGTTACTCAACTAACTTTGAAACTATTCAATTCGGCTCTAATAGCCAACATTATTGAAGTACAATATTTCGTTTGTTACTGACTGATAAGGGCACATCCGTTCACATTGTCAGCCGTTCGCCTCTTTTCTTTGCTACTTTGCCTGGAATTAACCTGTTCGCCCTCTTGCATTATACTCCACCGCATCCCAACTTTGCTGTGTGCATCTCATACAAACTTAAGAGTTTTTTTTAAATAATATATAGATTTGAACTCCAATTCCAGGAAACAATGATTGTGACACACCAACCACCATGCAAATGCATACATGTACGTACAATAATGGACCTTTAATTTTGAACACTTCAAATGTTGTACTGAATTCTGCATACGGTTTAGTCGTTCCAGGTAGATGCCAATGTTTGTCCAAAAAAAAACTTTCCATTGTTGAAAAGAACAACGTTGCATTGTTGGAGCACTCTTCTAAGATATGTATAATTCGAATGAGGCAAATTTCTCACGTAACAATGCTAAGTCGTAACAATGGAGTTTTCGTCCAGGAAAAACCGCTGCATCAATGCTTGTGTGGTAAAGAATTGTTCAAAATTCAATGTTCTGTACCGTACAAGGCCGTCCAAAAGTAAATTAACATGCATTGTTGATGCAAATCGAGCTGTGACAATGCAGAAGGCAAGCTACTAGGTAAAGGATAATGACCGAAAACCGAGGACTTTAACAATGCACGAGGTTTCAGTTATTATCCATTTTAATGCCTGTTTGAGCCTCGCACAAGGTCATTGTTTACATCATGCGCCGTTCCAAGTACCGAGCCACAGTATAGTTATCTCAGAAGCATTGTTACTCGATGACGAATGGGTTCTTCGGCCAACAAGGGAAGTGGGAACTTTTCCCTTCACCTAACAACGATGATTTCACTTAATATGGATAGAAATAAAGACACACGCATTTTCACTCCGTGGGCAATTCCCATTTCACTCTCTACGAGTGGTCGATATCCCGTAATGGCATGCTGTTATAAAAATTCCCACAGAATTCGAAATATAAAAAACATAATTTTTTTTTTTCTTCGACATTTATGGGAACTGAATGTCCGAAAAAGACTTATCATCCTCCTTCACCTATTCGATGCCAGCCAAGGTAGTATGAGAAACTACCATCCTCCATCAGCAGTTATGGGCCCTATTTGGGTGTATTATGGAAACTCTTCCCCCCCCCCCCCGCCTCCTGTGAAAACGCTCATACTAGACTTATTTCTTCTACTATCAAATCTAAAAAGTACGTAATCTAGCAGGTTCATTTATACGAGCATCAGTTTGCTTCATATGACATAATGCACCAAAAATTCTTTTAAAAATTAAAAATAAAAAACAACCAGGTATTCAATGCAGACATAAGTAAGCGAAATTTTGGTCGGAGTTGGAAATGAAGAACTTATCATTTTGCGCAAATCTTTTGCACAAATAAGCAAAACTGTCAATTTACACAATAAATAAGTAAACCTATGTTATTTAACTTAATTGTTCGTATATTATTATAACCTACATTACGCTACTATGAGTGATGAGGAGGGCCACATCTGGCTATTATCCTCCTGACGGGGGCAATATCCACAACAATGGGTGGACCATTGTTAACCATTGTTACAATAGGGAACATTCTCGATCAAACAGGCATTAAATATACATAAAGCCCATTATTGTAACTTTCTATTGTTAGAGAACTGTTTGTTTGTTTGTATTTATCGAGATCCTACGGAGAACGGTGCATGGACCTCCAACAATGTTGCTTTAGTAAGAATTAGAATATCTGCCTAAAGAATTTTTTAGTAAAATCTGTTCATTCCTGAAAACGGCATAAGTTCAACACGAACTTGGCTTGCCTAATAAATTATGAACAAGAAACGGCTTTGCCGTTGGAAAAAAAAGCATTAGAGCTCGTATCCCCATTCTCACAGCTGTGAAGGTAAATATAAATAATATAAATAAAAGATAATTAGAATTCACTCGAACGCAGCACACTGTTATTTGAACTCCAATTCCAGGGTACAAGAACTGTTTTTACTCAGTGGTTCTGTCAGAAAGTGAATGCAGTTTATGTTTGAAATGTTTAATGTGTGTGTGCGGCGTGTGCGTGAACATGTTTGTGTGCACTTAATTTGTGTATTATGCAGGCTTTTTTTTATTTGTCTGTGTTTATTGTTTTATTTTTAAGTCTATTTCGTGTGAGTGGCTGTATGCATATTTTGTGTGCATTTATAATTTGTGAAACAAGCAGACTCCTAATTAAGGCAGTTTTTTTTACCTGTGTTTGATGGTTTCAGGTTTGGTTCAAGTTGAGTAATTACGTGTTTATTTTCTGCACGTATTTTTAATCTTTTAATTTCGTAGGCGTCTTCTGTTTATGCCGTCTGTTTTTTATATGTTTGTGGGTTTAGGTTTTCGTTGTCTTTCATGTGCGTGTATGTTGTACTTTGTATGTGTATTTGTTTGTGTGAAATGTTCAACCATTTTGTTTCTTTGATTAGTCATGTATAAATATGCGTGTCACAATCCTTGTTCCATGGAATTGGAATTCAAATTATAGTTCGTTGCGTTCGATTGAACTCTAGTCCGTTTTCATTCATGTACCTTCACAGCTGTGAGTATGGGGATACGAGCTCTAATGCTTTTTTTCTGAACGGCGATGACATTTTTTGTTACGTAAACTTGTTGGCTTTTTTCGCTTCCTTTTTATTGCGATTGCTACAGTCTGATCTATCATGTCTACGGTACGTCCACTGTACAGCCAATTTTGTTTGCGAAAAAACGGAAAATTAGAAACGCGTATTTATGTTCAGATTCCGCCCAAGCTTTGTAGCGAGTTGATTATTTTATGGCAAAACACTAGCGTGTGCCTAGATTTATAATGTTTCATCTCGATGGGTAGTTGACTTTGCATTGTTGCAGGCAGTTCCAGTATCGTGGCAAACAATCGCTTAAACAATACAACTGGCTTCTCGAAGCCCGCATTGAAGACCTACGTATATAAGTAAATCATTCAGTCATGTTCGCCGCACAATTTTGAGGCCAGTAAGGCCTCTATATTAAAGACTTCGCACACTGTGGTTTAAAACTTAGCGAAACCCAAGACCATTTCATTTCGGTTCTCCACAACGAGTTAACCTATGCTAACAATGCTAACTCAAACAAGGTACAACGACGTAGTTACTTTCCCAAGCATCGTTACATCTTGTTGTATGATCTCTAATCCGATCTTGCGTGCCTTTGTTGGACCATTGTTACATGTTACAGCATTGTAACAATTTAACATTATTAGCCTCCCATCCTCTGCCTTTGGGCCTTAAGGCTTCGGGCAGATGACCAGGAGTGGTTAACGGTCATTAAACCCTTTGAACCCTGCCTTTGTTGTTTCTTTGTATGATGGTAATTTAGGTTGTATACTGTTTAGGGAAGCAAAAATTTGGTATGCCCTCGTGCACCTGGAAACAAGCTATAAATATTAACGATACTGACGTCACTAGATGGAGCCACGGAAAAATATAAAGAAAATCACCTAGCGCCATCTAGAGACACTAATATCGTTAATCTTTAAAGCTTGTTTCTAGGTGCACGAGGGCATACCAAATTTTTACTTAATAATTAAGAAGTCACGAAGCTTGTTTGCTGCGTTTAAAAGTTTTGCTTTATGCATTCCTTTCCATCCTGCGAAAGAGAACACGATAGGCCAAGATTCTGCAATGCTAATTTGGGGGCAACCGGCCTTTAACGTCTAAAGTAACAGTCGGTGGGATTAGCTTGGCGATTGTTCGTTGGTAACACTACTTTCTAAAGGGAACACTGTAAGGTTAGGGTTGATACACCATGCAGCAACTTGGTGGCAGCCTTTTTTGTTCTTATTCACTACTTAGATTCTCTGAAACTTGGCAAGTTGTTTCACCCTTGTGTTTTTTTTTTGTTGCATCTTATTTTTGCCAATGCCTATTTAGCAGTTTAATCGAATTTTTTTTAATTGATCGTGTGATGAGCGTATCATCAGACATGAAATTTGTTTTTGTGCAGCAGTTTTTATACTATCAACTTCCAACTTTTGAAAGAGATTTAGAGCCAGACTAACCTTGACATCTAACTTGGACTACGAGAATTTACTGCATACAGACTCTCTGTTTGATTGAAAGTAACAATTGATCTAACCGTACCCATAGGGCTGGCAACAGTACCAACCCATGACTTTAAGGTGATGTTAGTGGGGCTAAGTTTAAAATCGGAGAAGTATTTTTCACACGAACTTGGTGGTAATAAAGTTGCGTCTGAATCCAAGTCAATTTCAAGCGGTAATTGGTGTCCATTTAAGTCATAGCGTACAATCCACTAGTTGGCTCTCCAAGTCCTCACCATAAGTGACGTCTGAGTCAGAATTTTCAGACTCTTTTAATAAATATGTTTTTTTTCCTATTGTATTTACGACCCCACATTCGTGTTTTCTATACCTGCAGACTGCTTTCATGTGACTGTGATAGCCACACCATGACTCTTTATGACTCTTACTGAACTTAAGGCGTTTTTGTTTCACCTGGTGGGTTGCAGACGCCTGAAAACTTGGCACATTCTTTCTGGTTAACTCTTATGCTGAAGCAAAAGTACAAGCTGAGTCGAAAGTAACTTTATCTGGATCTAAGGCTAACAACTGCTTTAATATGTCCTGGTTGTGGGTTCCTGCTACGAACCTGTCGCATAGTATGGTTCCGAGTTTAGTTCCATCAGCAGTTCTGTAATTACAATGTAACGTTAACTTTTTGGAGGGCCTCGCACAAAAGCAAAATGACTGGCTTAAAAAATTGCACTAGTCACTTAGGCGTAGCTGGGCTTTAAACCAACCAATGCATGAATCACACTATGCTCAGTCAACTGAACTATTCGACTTCCTAAGTAGCCTAAAAGCTAGACGGCTAACATTTTATTGACATTACTTAAGATTTTTTATTTTTTTTCTAACATTTCGAGCCTTTTTTTTATACAGCGCAATTTTGCTTTTCAGGCTTTTGACTTTTACAAAATGTGCTTAGATCATTTTTTAAACTTAGTCAAAGAAAACTTTGTCCTGTCCAATGTTGCACTTCAACGTTTTTAGTAATATTAAACGTTTTAAACTTTTTTAACGTCTCATCACAAAAAATTCAATACTGTTAAATAATTTCATCGTTTTTAACGTAGGATTGCCTCAAGTTAAAAACTTTGTTTAAGTGAAATCTTTAATGTTTAAATCATTTAAATCATCAAACGTAATTTGTCCACCATTTAAATCTATCACAAGCTTTTCCTGCGCCTCACACCTGTAACAATGCAAAGGCTTGAATGTGATGCATTTACGTTGACAACACTTCTTTTTCACCCTTCCCGTAAGAATTTTTTTTCTTCTTCCTTTACTAAAGGGGCACCAAATATATTCTATAACACTGTTGGAATGTTACTTTTCCTTAAAATCGTTGCCATCTACTCCGGATAACCCCAGGCAAAGATGACATGCGTGAACTACAGTCGCTGGATAGGGGAGTTTAAATTTGATCAGCCACACCAAATAAATTCACCCCCATCTAGCCTTTATAACTATTATAACTATTATAACTCTCCCCAGTTACCCATCCCTATCATGGGCAGACAGGGGAAATAAGATTTTAGTTTTAAAAATACTTTTAAATTAATATCGCCACTTAGCTACGTGGATTATGCCACGAGCAGTGAATAAGACTAACACTTGAGTTCGATGGTTAAAGAGGCAGCACTCCTCATGAAATGCTGTACCAATATTTATAACATTAGAAACAGGGTGCACACCCTTGTGAAATAGCAAGAGACGATTGTGCATGAAGCGCTACTTACATGCTTACTCGTGTATTACAGTTAGCAATATCCACCCACTAGGTGGGAATGACATATACTACAGTTACTGTTCTGCAGAATATAACAGTGATGCAACGAAGCTTCGCGTGGAAAATAACATTGTTAGCCAATGGCATAAAAGGTTAATACGGCATTAGAAACCAAAATGAAAGGACCCAGCCTTTTGTATAAATCATTCTCTTTTAAGTCGTAAGGGTGCGAAGTCGTTAACTTTGAGGCCTTACAGTTTACCAAATAGGCGACCGACATGACTTACTTAGTTCTTTAATGCTTCGGGAAGCCAATTGAATTGGTTTCCTCGATTGTTTACCACGAATACAACAACTGCCATGCAATAATGCAGAATCAACTATGAATCGAGATGAAACACGCTAACAAACACGTGATAATCCAACCCGAACCAATAACAATAAAAAGGGAGCGAAAAAAGCAACCCAATTAACTGCACAAAATACGACTTCGCCATTTAGAAAAAAAGCATTAAAGCTCGGATCCCCATGGAACTCATAGCTGTAAAGGTAAACGAAAAAAAAAAAACGAATTAAAATTCATTTGAACGAAACGAACTATAATTTAAACTATAATTTGAAATATAAATTCAGCGTTTCTCCACTGTAAACGATATCCGTTTCAATTAAGTAAGCGTGCAAAAACGGAAATTTGATCTTGGGACATTGATCGCAAGCTATCATGAACATAGCTTTATTTCACTCCTGTAATGGGTATGGTAAGACATGTTCAGCAAAGGATAACTTATTTACCCCGTTAATGCATAGCCATAAGGTCTGAATAGGCCAACAGGAAGATTTCTTCCCTTCTCGACTCAAGCATACCAAACCGGATGTGACGTTGTTGTTTACTCGGCACGTTCGTCTAACATCATGAAAGCTCGCGTGTGACGTGATATATGCTAACAACGGAACTTCGACTGATTTGCGTAATGGAGGGTGCTAACTTTTATAGAACCATCCAGTAGCAATAAAGTATGCTTACAAAAATATCGGCTCTAAAGTTCGATCATCACTCAGGTGAAATGGAAAGCAACAGAACGTCATCCTCCCTCATCAACCTTCACTGTACTACAAATATAAGTAAAAAAAAAAAAGTTTGCCCCACAAGTGACAGGTAGTATGGCAAAAATCCATAACAAAAACAGGAAAAAAGCATTTGTACTAGGTTATGTAAGGCCAAAAGAAATTAAATTAGACTTGAGTGAGCATTCCAGTGCATCACGGGAAGCCCTCAGAGTTGGGAAATACCCTCCCCCCTCCCACCACACTACGTGCGATAGCGTATCTTTTAAGGAGACATTTAAAGAGGGGTTTCCAAACGTCTTGTCAGTGCAACTATTTATAACAGACAGATGATTTACGTAGATGTAAATTGGTACTAACAACGTAGAAAACCATAATGGCTCAGTTTAAGAATATCAATGAATCTAGTTTTGTAGAATGCAACGAAATAGCTTGCATCCTGTGTCGAACAAATAATAGAGCCGTCTTGCAAATGTGAAACTCAAAACCCAGGAACCTTTTAACCAATATTGCTTTTTTACCAACGGAAATCCAAAAATGGAGAAAAGAATCGATGAAATATTTGAAATGAATCGGAAAATGAGTCAAAAAGTCACCATTGATACAGACAGACAGAGGACAGACATGAAGACAATCCTTCCCAATCAAAAAGCACTCCACTATAAAAATCGCGTTGTCATCTGCAGTCAAAATCTTCAAGAAACGAAACTGATAGTTACTACTGAAGGTGTCTGAATGTGGGTTACACAGAAGCCGTGGAGTTACGCAAGCATTACCATAAATCGCTTTAGTTTCTAGGTATGACATGAAATCTAAAGCTTCACTCAAATTTCAAACATCAGAATGACGATGAAAGTATTCACGACACCGTTTGCTTAAATTTTTGGAGTTGTATTAATTAGTGACAACGAGATTGAGAATTCCTATGGACAAAAATATGTTGCCTGTGGCTTCTGACTATCACTATTGTCTCTTACGTTATGACTCCGCAGAAACAAAACTGGTATCATATGGAAGTGTGAGAATAGTTAGTTATGTTGGATAACGCCACCTTTAATCAGCATATATCGCTTTTCAGTTTCAAGTTAACACTGCATTGTATATCTCTTTTTCTTTCGATGTTTTGCATGAGGAAGTTTATTCTGTTAACTAATCTAGGAAGGTCTGGCTACTAAACGGAAGTAACTCTATATTCGTCTCTGTGAGAAAGTTAAGTAAAGGAAAGTAATATAAATAACACGTCTAGACCGTCATATCCTGTAAACATATGCCAAGGTATCATAAATCATCATTTCTGCTTCTGATAAAATGCGACGAGTACTGCCAGAACTAAACAGATTAAATGTTTTATTAAACGTCAACGTTAAAGTTTGGTAAGATTTCCGGAGTGTTCTTTCAACAGAAACCTTTTATGAAAAGCAAAGTTCACTACTTTGCAGTAAGTTTCGATTACGAGACACAGACGAAAGTTCAAAAATTTTATTTCGAAGGTGCTTATTTGGAAACAGCTTATTTACTACATTAGTGCGTCAAGCCATTGCTCGATGGTGCTCGCACTTACGAAGTTGTTGGGATCCATGGCCTTTGGCTGGGTGCACCACAAATCCGTTCAAGCATACGTACTACTTATGTACGACTTAGAGGACGGTTTAAATTTACTAAAAACATATTAATACATCAAAATTGAAAATTGATAAGATTATTTATCAGTTAAAGCCACTTACGTAGTAACATAGTAACAATGTCAAGTACCAACACTTACAGTTTAAAAAGATAGCAGAAGCACTACATTTACGAACAGAGGCTAGTAGGTGGTTTGCGAGCCGAGGAGACTTACTTTCTTGACCTCCTTTAGTCAGCTGGATCTGGCTGGATTGACCATTTAGCAGCAGCCGCCATCTTGCGTGAATGTTCGATTCACATGCTATTAAATGACGCACACTGTCAATTCGCTGCTAAGCGATGGAAGTTACTCCATTATTTTCTAGTCTATGTATTATTTTCTGAGCCACAACTTCGAAAACCGCTAACCCCAAACAATGCTGTGTGTGTGGTTACATTTGGGTGGGGGCGCTAATTATTTTTTTTGGGGGGGGGGGGGAATGAGCACATCCTGGAGTAGGTACTCCAGTGGTAACCTGCTTAGCCCACCAGTGACGTAAATACTACAAGATGCGCCCAATCCTTGACAAAATATTTCACAACACAACAATGAAAAATCAAAATTTTTAACTTAATACAAGTGTCCAGAATTTCAGCGTGTGTATAAAGAAATACGCCGTCTGCTGTTTCATTGCTCTTAATTCAACGTGTATCTGAGTGCCGCAGTAATGCAAGGAGGTAACTTTAAATCCCGATCATAAACGTTTCAATCAGATTTTTTAATTATTTAATTAATGAAACATCGTTTTAAAATCTACAGAACAAAATTCAATGTGTTATTCAGGCACAGTTTGTGCATAGTCTAGCGCAATAACGCCATTCTAGTGACGAGCCTAAGAGGCATCTAGATCCGGTCGTTGAGCTAGCTGCAAGGGGCATTGGATACAAATGAAGGTTAAAAAAACAAGGGCGTCCTTAGTCAAGCCGCCATTAGGCATAAAAAACGTTGTATTGGCGGTTGTAAAATCGGAAAAGAAAGGATTCCACTTGCTGAACATTGCACTGACCAACTGCCAACAAATAGAAAAAAACTGAGCATTTTTTTTAGGTCCAAGAAATCCACTTTCACAGCATGGTAGGACAAACTAAGTAATGTTTTTACCTCCGCGTATATCCAATATCCAGTGCCCCTTGCAGCTAGCTCATTGACCGGCTCCGGATGCTAGCCTCGTTGCCAGTGCGGTGTCATGGTCGCTGCTCTATACAAATAAGTGTTTACTAACATGTTAGCTTAAAAGCTTGTATTCTCCAACCGTTTGCTCCACCATACTGTGTATTACCCTGCCGATCAGGACTACATGGGGTTAATGGAGATTAAGTCTCTAACAGCGTTATCACTTCAAAGACACCATGTAGAAAAAGACAAAAAACAGTAAACAGAACAGTCGAAACTGAAATTCGCCAGATCATAAACAAATTGATTTTTTTTCGATCACTGAATGAAAACATTATTCGCCAGGGGTTCTCACAGCACAACTTCTTACAAATTGCAGACGAAGTAACCGGCAGACATATTTACGCATGGAATGAAACGTGGTTTAAAAATAAGAAAGAGCGGAATGTGTAACCAGATGTGCCAAACCGAAACACCCGAAAATAGCGTACGAGATTTTCAAATCTTTATCCTGGATTTAAGTATTTGCGGGTGTGAATGGATCTGCCTGTGAATGGTAGCGCAGTGGTTAGAGTGCCTGGCTAGTAAACGCGATATCCTGGGTTCGAGTCCCTGTCGGGGCAGTTGTCTTTTCTTTCTTTCTCAGACTAGTGTATTGTGTATCCTCACAAGGTCAGTCTTTAATGCAGACTGCTTGCTTCGTGGATCTGCCTGATTTGCATTTACAGGGATTTGCTCGGAATTTAAGGGATTTTATGGATTTTGCCAGATTTCATGGATTTGCTTAGATATCACGAATTTGCACAGATTTTCACATTTTCAGGGATTTCTGGATTTCCGCAGGATTTGCAAATCATAAATCATAGGGTGTATGATTTTTAACCTCTTCTAGTCGACCCCAGAACTGAAAATTTCGGATCCATTTGCAGATTTCCATTAGAATTTACGGATTTCACTATATCCGTGGATTTTCGGAGATTCACAGATTTTCGGGAATTTCATGTGTTTCCGGGAAATTCGTGGATTTGTAGATTTCGCGGATTGCAGAATTTTACGGAATTTGCAGACATTTGGTGGGATTTCAGTGTTTCGCTAATTGCAGTGATTTTACGGATTTTCAGAGCTGTCACGGATTTCCAGAGATTTGTAAACATCCGTAGTATTTGCAAATCCGAAATCATAAGGAGATTTCACCTCTTGTCGGAAAAGAGGACAAACGGACACAATAATTGGGCTAAATGAAATAAATAAGCAGAATAAAACCATTTTTAGTTAGTAGGAATTTACCACCTTTCGTTTGCTGGACGTTGAACCACTTAAAGTGAAGCACAACGGCGAAAGCTTACAAAATGTCATAACCTGAATGAAATACATCTGAAATTAATTTTGTAAAAACTGTTTGATCTAAGAAACTGAGTCTGGAACTAGAAGCGTGTATGGTTGGCGTCTGCCACTCTTGCTTTCGTCCACTCTTGCTTATATGAAACACACACGACAAAAAGCCGAATCGGTTCGATTAGTGCTAAATTAACCAGATGCAAACCTATTTCCGCTGCCTTTTAGACTTAAACGTCATACTGGCTGCCCGGGAATTAAACCCTCCGAAGTCCTACTGCAAAGCCAGACTGGCAACATGCCAGTATGGCTTAGCCGTAGCAGTACAGCTGATCGTAGGGCTTCGGCCTCTGTTCTCAAAGGTCGAAGATTCAACTTACGCACATGAAGTCTGACATTTAAGTGCAAAAGGCAATGGAAATAGGTTTGCATCTACAACATTAAAAACATACGATGTGCGTGCGCATGTAACTCTGCCTTTACTCCTCTTGAACTAATGCAACTACAAAGATGAGTGTAGCGCCAAATAAAAGATAATTAAATTACGTCTTAGATATTTTCATTACTGTAACTTGCCATTTTAAAATAGCTCTGAAAACTGCTCATGACATCAAAGTTCGATCAGGCAAAGTTACTCTTCAGGCAAACTTATCAGGAAGAAACTTGGTTAACAAACGATTAATTTCCGACCATAAAATTAACTGGTAATAGAAAAATTGTTGCCACTAAAAAATGTTTGTTGCTATGTCTACTAAAAAGGTTTTCTTACAGTGACTAAAAAATGTGGTTACTTGCAGCAAAATGTGTTTAATAATACGTTTTCATACTGCTAAACAAATGTTTTGTTTTCACACATTTACGCTTAACTAACCAATATTATGTTGTTTGAGACAACAAACCTATTCTTCAATGTAATCGGTTAATATACAACTATTTAAATTATTAACTGATAACACTGAAAAAATATTAATTATATAAGTTAAATATAAGTTGAACAAATTTAACATTAAAATGAGTCAAACACACGTGGCAACCTGATGTTTACATTAGTGGCAGTGACGTCATACACTGAACGAAGTGCGGCAGAACAAACTACATGAATGAAACAATGCCAAGCTTGAAATTAATGATAACACATAGCACGACCGCCTGCCAGCTGCTGGTGACGGATCAAGAACATGTCAACCGTGTCAACTGTTGCTCGGCTGCACATTTATAGGACCAATACTGTTGATGTTGGTTTTGTGCCAGTCTGGAAGTGAACCAAACGGATCAAGGAACCAAACAGACGAGGCCAAGGAGCAATTGTTGATTAACTGGTTGCAAGACACCTTTATAACAGTGCAGCTTGTTTGTCTTTAGTCTGTGTCGCTGTATTCGCAAAACAATTGAACCCATTATCTGACTCATTACTAACTGTTGAAATATATTCTACAACTTATTTTAGTAATTAAATTCGTATACCAATAAAATTGTTAAAACTGTTACAGGACCTTTTATTTTATATCATGGTTGTTTATGTCACTCGGCCGCCAGCCATACACCAAGGTTAAAATAAAATAAAATGCCAGATCTTCCGTGGAGCAACAATCACCTCGAGTCTTTCAGCTAATTCTCAAACATCATTGACTAATTCTGCCAAATACACTCACCTTGTAATTCTTCACACCACTTTTTATTTGTCATGAAATACTAATGAATTTTCGTTACAAATCTTTATCTTCATTTTACGATTTTCTAAAAAATAAAGTCATTAAAGTACATCTTTTTTTTAAATTTCATCCAAAGCTGCTGAAACTTTCAGGTCTTAAAAGTGACCGAATTCTTCATGATTGGAACCACGCAAGTGGGAACATCCTTGACATTTTTGGACTTCATTCCGTCTTCAGGTTTCGTGCATGGCTTGTTAAAGACGTTCGAATTTGTGAGTGGCGGAATGTAATCCCCGTTGTACGATTGATAGTATGGAAAACGAGGGTCTATCGTCTTTGATATTTCAGTGTAAGGCGATGGAAAGATAGTTGGATGGGCGATGGCGCAGTCGATTTCCTTCTGGAGTATTTTGGAGCGTTCGGAGTCCCATCGCCTAGCCTGCCACCAGGCCAAACAAAATCGAACAAATGCAATCAAGATGGCCAAAGCTAAAAGAGCAAGAGTGACCAGCAAGATAATGTTTCCGATTTCCTGGTTATCGGGTCTGACGATATGTGGTGGTCCTGTAAAGATAAAAGAAAACAACAAATGAAACTAAATGACGTAGTTAACGTGACACACGACCAACCAAATAAACAGCTTCGGGGTTGAAAGACCCAGAGATCTCATGACATTCAGTCTGAGAGATTGTCACGACAGTGACGTCATCGCATGTTACTGGTGGAGATTTTCTGCGTCGGACAACGTTCAGTGTGTTGGTCTTAAGGTACGCACTATCAAAATATGTAACGAATTAACTTTGATGCGGTCCAAACAATAACTTATTCATCATTGCAAGTAATGGTTTTGTCGTTCTGGCCACTTTCCCTTGCATTTTAGGGTCCGATAATGCACTCATGTGCTGTAGTACTTTCACGCCTATTACAGAGA